>JAGXOD010000002.1:11490000-11542500 GCA_020368025.1 Brachyhypopomus occidentalis | reverse complement strand
GGGAGCGGGGAGGAAGGGCTGTGAAAGAAAGACGCAAACAAAACAAACAAACAAAAACAAACAAAAACAGAAAAGAGTGCAAGAGGCAAAAACAAAAACACCCATTATTACAGTCATTGTCATGGTAACAGAGGTCACATGTCGGCTAGTCAGGACAGTGGTGCGACAGGTGAAAACAAGACAAGATTGGCAAACATAAACAAATAAACAGCAGCAGTAGCACCGCCGTGGGGCTTCCACACACGGACGAGGCCAAAGAACAACACCGTAGAACAACACAGCAGAAAACCTTCTCTAACGGTTACCACGGAAGAGCCAGACATGGGCGTTCACTGCTTTGTTTGCATGGGTGATGACAAAACACACACACACACACACATTTATCATTCTTGGTTGTTGCTATGAATGTGGGTGAAGTTGCATCTCCACACGGCTAATGCGATGTTGTCCCAGTCAGGCTGGGGAGGTAGATCAGAAACACGAGCTCTCCACCATCTCTAATGTACGAGAGGGGAGCTACAGAAGAAGATGCAGAGTGTCTGCGAGGTGCCTTCTGTGTGTCTGGGCAGAGTGAAAATAAGAGGGAAATGTTTGTGCATGTGCCTAGGTAGGGTGGATGTAAGGTAGATTATGTGTGTGAGGGCAGGGTGGATGTAAGGTAGATTATGTGTGTGAGGGTAGGGTGGATGTAAGGTAGATTATGTGTGTGAGGGCAGGGTGGATGTAAGGTAGATTATGTGTGTGAGGGCAGGGTGGATGTAAGGTAGATTATGTGTGTGAGGGTAGGGTGGATGTAAGGTAGATTACGTGTGTGAGGGCAGGGTGGATGTAAGGTAGATTACGTGTGTGAGGGCAGGGTGGATGTAAGGTAGATTATGTGTGTGAGGGTAGGGTTATGTGTGTAAGGGTAGGGTGGATGTAAGGTAGATTATGTGTGTGAGGGCAGGGTGGATGTAAGGTAGATTATGTGTGTGAGGGGCAGGGTGGATGTAAGGTAGATTATGTGTGTGTGAGGGCAGGGTGGATGTAAGGTAGATTATGTGTGTGAGGGCAGGGTGGATGTAAGGTAGATTACGTGTGTGAGGGCAGGATGGATGTAAGGTAGATTATGTGTGTGAGGGCAGGGTGGATGTAAGGTAGATTACGTGTGTGAGGGCAGGGTGGATGTAAGGTAGATTACGTGTGTGAGGGCAGGGTGGATGTAAGGTAGATTACGTGTGTGAGGGCAGGGTGGATGTAAGGTAGATTACGTGTGTGAGGGCAGGGTGGATGTAAGGTAGATTATGTGTGTGTGTGAGGGTAGGGTGGATGTAAGGTAGATTACGTGTGTGAGGGCAGGGGTGGATGTAAGGTAGATTACGTGTGTGAGGGCAGGGTGGATGTAAGGTAGATTACGTGTGTGAGGGCAGGGTGGATGTAAGGTAGATTAAAAAGTGTGAGGGCAGGGGGTGGATGTAAGGTAGATTACGTGTGTGAGGGTAGGGTGGATGTAAGGTAGATTATGTGTGTAAGGGTAGGGTGGATGTAAGGTAGATTATGTGTGTGAGGGTAGGGTGGATGTAAGGTAGATTATGTGTGTGAGGGCAGGGTGGATGTAAGGTAGATTACGTGTGTGAGGGCAGGATGGATGTAAGGTAGATTATGTGTGTGAGGGCAGGGTGGATGTAAGGTAGATTACGTGTGTGAGGGCAGGATGGATGTAAGGTAGATTACGTGTGTGAGGGCAGGATGGATGTAAGGTAGATTACGTGTGTGAGGGTAGGGTGGATGTAAGGTAGATTACGTGTGTGAGGGCAGGGTGGATGTAAGGTAGATTACGTGTGTGAGGGTAGGGTGGATGTAAGGTAGATTATGTGTGTGAGGGCAGGGTGGATGTAAGGTAGATTACGTGTGTGAGGGCAGGGTGGATGTAAGGTAGATTATGTGTGTGAGGGTAGGGTGGATGTAAGGTAGATTACGTGTGTGAGGGCAGGGTGGATGTAAGGTAGATTACGTGTGTGAGGGCAGGGTGGATGTAAGGTAGATTACGTGTGTGAGGGCAGGGTGGATGTAAGGTAGATTACGTGTGTGAGGGCAGGATGGATGTAAGGTAGATTACGTGTGTGAGGGCAGGATGGATGTAAGGTAGATTATGTGTGTGAGGGCAGGGTGGATGTAAGGTAGATTACGTGTGTGAGGGCAGGGTGGATGTAAGGTAGATTATGTGTGTGAGGGCAGGGTGGATGTAAGGTAGATTACGTGTGTGAGGGTAGGGTGGATGTAAGGTAGATTACGTGTGTGAGGGCAGGGTGGATGTAAGGTAGATTACGTGTGTGAGGGTAGGGTGGATGTAAGGTAGATTATGTGTGTGAGGGCAGGGTGGATGTAAGGTAGATTACGTGTGTGAGGGCAGGGTGGATGTAAGGTAGATTATGTGTGTGAGGGCAGGGTGGATGTAAGGTAGATTATGTGTGTGAGGGCAGGGTGGATCTTGTATATGTGGGAATGTAGGATTGTGTGTGTGTGTTTGTGTGTGTGCACGTGTGGGCAGAATGGATGCAAGAAACATGAATCGTGTGTGTGTGTGTCTGTGTGGGATGTAAGGATTGTGAGAGTGTGTGTGTGTGTGGGATGTAAGGATTGTGAGTGTGTGTCTGGGCAGACTCAGCTAAGCATTTATAAATATTAGGGATGTTTAAAGATATAAATATTTTATTTAGATTCCTTTTTCCACCACATTACAGACTGAAACGTCAATGTTTTGTGCCTTCATACACTACATTGTACCACAGACTCTGTGTTACCCTATATATGACTAGTAAAGAAAAAAAAAACATTTATCACAAACACAACACAGACACACACACAAACACACACACACACACACACACACTTTCTCTTACCCAGAGTGGATGGGGCTTGATACAGTATTGGGAGTGTGGTCCACTGTATCCGGGGTCCAACTGTAACGCCTCAGACACTCATTGTCACGTGTTACAGTCAGATGCTGGAAATTACACACACACACACACACACACACAAACACAGCCACAATAATTGTCATGAGTATGATTCTGTTACAGTCCTTTAGCTTGTAGACAACTCTGCACTTCCATACTTCAGCAGCTTCTCTCTATAACATCAGACAGTGAAGACATACAGAGACAGAACAGAGACAGAACAGAACAGAGACAGAACAGAGACAGAACAGAGACAGAACAGAAACAGAACAGAAACAGAACAGAGACAGAACAGAGACAGAACACAGACAGAACAGAGACAGAACAGAGACAGAACAGAGACAGAACAGAGACAGAACAGAGACAGAACAGAAACAGAACAGAGACAGAACAGAGACAGAACAGAAACAGAACAGAGACAGAACAGAGACAGAACAGAAACAGAACAGAAACAGAACACAGACAGAACACAGACAGAACACAGACAAGGTCCATACACATCATGAGGTGATTGATGGAATGAAAATAAGTGGGATGTGAGGAAAAGGGAACGATTAAAAAAGTAAACATGGTATGAGATGTCTCCAGCCATGGAGACTACATGTTATTTAAAACAGTACATGCACACACACACGCTTGCATGCGCACACACACACACACACACACACATTTCAGGTACCCCTGTGTGGAGGTGCAGTTGACTGATTGATCAGTGTATGGGAGAAACAGAAACAGAGATGGACAAGGCTTTGTGACACATGATTGTGTCTCTACCTTATTCTGAGGGTCCACCATGTAGGAGATATCTTTAAAAACACTCTGCAGCTTCAGAGGAAACACACACACACACACACACACATCACACACACACACACACACACACACACACACACACACACACACACACACACACACGGAAAGACATTCTGTTTAGTTCCAGCCTATAAAATGCCTGATCAGGACAGAGAGAGACATAGAGAGAGAATGCAGAGACTTTTATTTCTTGGTGATTATGCATAAGATGGTCAAATACTGATGCTTGGACTTCCTGCTGGTGCTTTATCCTCTTATCACGTATTCAATACAGCTGCAGTCCTGTGAGATCTGAGTTCATTGTTTCTAGAAGGCTGATCTAGGGTCATAGGATCACAATGAACAGAAACTGTTCCTGTCTATGTGGGGAAAATTATGCTAGATGTATACTTTAGACTACTTTACCTGCAGTGCTAACTGCTTTACATAGTGTTCATTTTCTTAGCTGCAGTGCTAACTGCTTTACTTGCAGTGTTATATTAGCTGCAGGGCTAACTGCTTTATTTAGTGTTAGTTATCTTAGCTGCAGTGCTAACTGCTTTACTTGCAGTGTTATATTAGCTGCAGGGCTAACTGCTTTATTTAGTGTTAGTTATCTTAGCTGCAGTGCTAACTGCTTTACTTGCAGTGTTATCTTAGCTGCATGGCTGTTTTACTTAGTGTTAATTATCTTAGCTGCAGTATTAACTACTTTACTTACAGTGTTATCTTAGCTGCAGGGCTAACTGCTTTACTTAGTGTTAATTATCTTAGCTGCAGTATTAACTACTTTACTTACAGTGTTAGCTGCAGGGCTAATTGCTTTACTTAGTGTTAATTATCTTAGCTGCAGTATTAACTACTTTACTTACAGTGTTAGCTGCAGGGCTAACTGCTTTACTTAGTGTTAATTATCTTAGCTGCAGTATTAACTACTTTACTTACAGTGTTAGCTGCAGGGCTAACTGTTTTACTTAGGGTTAATTATCTTAGCTGCAGTGCTAACTGCTTTACGCAGTGTTATTTATCTTAGCTGCAGTGCTAAATGCTTTACTTAGTGTTAATAATCTTAGCTGCAGGGCTAACTGCTTTACTTGCACTGTGCTATTATTAATTATGGAATTATTGGGTCCACTTTTGGTTACCCATTCTCTGAAGGATTAGGGGTGTAGCCTACATAAACACGGTATGAAACTCCAGTCTTATGTTATTTTAAATAGTACACGCACACACACACACACACACGGAGAGGTGCACACACAAACATATACAGACACACACATACAGATCAATAGGTTGATATCGGGGGAGGGGGGTTGGGGTGGCCAGACTTCATTGGCCGCTTGGCTGTTTCTCCTGGTTAAATTAATTTAGTCAGCTAAGTAACGTGTGTGTGTGTGTGTGTGTGTGTGTGTTTTGAGCCTGAAAAGAGTTGGGTACAGAGAAAGGTAGGAAGATTAAAAGATTAAAAGGCAACAGTATAAGACGTGATGGGGAAAAGACAGAGAAAGGTGAGAAGAGAAAGACAGGGAGAGGTAAAGGTGAAGAGAGGACAGAATAGTGAAAAGGAGTTTTGTGTCTCACCGTGTCTTTAGTTGGTGCAAGGATCTCCTCAATCATCATGCTGTCCTTGGCGAACGATGTTCTGTTCAGAGTGTTCGATCTCTCCGAGCTAAAGGAGCGCATACTGGGGTGTGTAAGAGAGTCACGTACACACACACACACACGTGCAAACAAACACACACAGAGCAACACAGAAAAGGACACACACAGGGACAAACAAACATGAACACAAAACAAACGCACAAACGTTACTGCATGTGCAACCTCCAGGGACGCTCAGTTACACTCCAGGACACGCAAGAGGATGTGTGTGTGTGTGAGAGAGATCGAGAGTGAGAAAGTGGGGTGGGCAGGAGGGAGAGACGGCAGCTCCAGATGAGAGGAGGAGCTGGGTGGAGAAAGGTGGTGCTGCTGCGTGGTGCTGCTTCTGCAAGCCTGATATCAACCCAGCTACACACTAAGACAGACTAATCACAGCATGGACTTATTCTCCATGGATATTTATCACTATAACTATGTGTGTGTGTGTGTGTGTGTGTTCTGCAGTGCAGTGAGAGCTGTGTTAGTTTCTTTAAACCTGCAACCTAAATAGAGTTTTTCTCACACTGCACCCCCTCAACACACACGCACACACACACACACACACACACACTTCTGCAGTAGTCAGCAGGATTGAGGGTTGCTGCATTCTACAGCACTGAAGCTACACAGCACATCTCTCTCTCTCTCTCTCTCCTCCCCCTCTCTCTCTCTCCTCTCACTCTCTCTCTCTGTGTTCTGTGCTCTTCTGCTGTGTCAGTGTGTGTGTTTTTTATCGAGCAACTCACATGAAAGGGCAGACTTTCCTTCTCTCTCTTTCTCTCTCTCTCTCTCTCTCTCTCTCTCTCTCACAGCTGATGTTCTCAGTTTTAGCGTCCACCACGAGTCGCTGCTCCTTTGCCACCTCTGCTGTGCTGCAGTGAAACTCCTGCTCTGCTCCAGTGACCGACAGTCCACCCGCATGCTTAACCCTTACCCACCTCTCCCTCCCTCCCTCAACCTCTCTCTCTCTTCCTCCCTCCCTCCCTCAACCTCTCTTCCTCCCTCCCTCAACCTCTCTCTCTCTTCCTCCCTCCCTCCCTCTCTCTCTCTCTCTCACCCTCCACCCCCTGTAGACCTGAACAACAAAAACATTATGGGCTCTAGTTTCATGGACAGAGTGCAGGTGCAAAACAAGGTATACGACCACAGTGCAGTCACACGTGGGTGTGGCTGAAATAAGGTATAAGACCATGGTATAGGCACATGTGGGTGTAGCTGAAATAAGATATAAGACCATGGTATAGGCACATGTGGGTGTGGCTGAAATAAGATATAAGACCATGGTATAGGCACATGTGGGTGTAGCTGAAATAAGATATAAGACCATGGTATAGGCACATGTGGGTGTAGCTGAAATAAGATATAAGACCATGGTATAGGCACATGTGGGTGTAGCTGAAATAAGATATAAGACCATGGTACAGGCACATGTGGGTGTAGCTGAAATAAGATATAAGACCATGGTATAGGCACATGTGGGTGTAGCTGAAATAAGATATAAGACCATGGTATAGGCACATGTGGGTGTAGCTGAAATAAGATATAAGACCATGGTATAGGCACATGTGGGTGTAGCTGAAATAAGATATAAGACCATGGTATAGGCACATGTGGGTGTAGCTGAAATATTCCTCTTGTTTAGTGCAGTGAGAATTTCATCATGGTGACAAATGTGCAATGTAAACTAAAGTTTAAAGATGAGGAAACAGACATGCTTGTGAGACAAGTATAAAGACACCATACCAACGTATATGGTGCTGAAAGCAGAGCTCTCAAGCCTGCGGACGTTAAACTGTGCTGGGCAGAGGAGACTCAAATCATACATGAAACCTGGTCGCAGGGCCATTCTGTTCGCCAGATTAAGAAAGATAACCACGTCTACTCGACAGCATTCGTCAAATGTGGCATTCGGTAGCTTTAGTGTCCCAGCGTAGCGCGGGAGTCCTGTATGAGTCTGTATAGTGTGATGAGTGTTTGTCTGATGCGTTTGTGCATTGTGGACCAAATAATAGTGAAGCAAGTGGTTTGTCCTTATCAGGTTAATAGAGGTGCAGTGGCTACAGCCACACTGGGACACCACCAGAACACCACCGATAACTACTCCATTACTACAAGCTCGCCTTCTGCTAAGGAATTAAAGAATTCATTAGATCAACGCTGTTTAGATTTTGAGTATATACTAAAGAATTCTTACCTAACTACCCCCCTTTGGAGGGAATATCTGCTGTTCTAACATCTAAATATAAATTAACTGCAAATATCAATGAACAAAATGTCGATGAAATTATTCCCTGACTGATTCCATGTTCAGATTTAGTGATTGATAGGATGTTATCCCTGGACGTTACATAGCATGCTACTCAAAAAATAACAGGACAGGCGAAAACAACACAAAACACAGATTAAATAATCCATGCCAACTAAACCAACTATGAACCACTACACGGAGATCAGTAACACCACAAAAATGACAATCACAGCTACTACAACATCCAGGACACGGTCAGTCTCTCTTTCTCTCTCACTCACAAACACACACACAAACACACACATAGATATATACACGCACACAGACAGACACTGCTGTCTCTCCTCTCTTCTCCAAGTTCTCCGCCTGCAAGATCTCCATCTGCACTGATCATGGAGTGATGCTGCAGCTGTGCTCCACAGCCAGACAAACACACTACACTCAACAGTTTGCCTTAATATGGGCCTTGTAGTGACAGCAGATGTCGATCTAAGCTTTGAATTCCAGAATTCCAATTTCCAGGACTTTTGGAATTCCAAAGCTCCTCAATTCTGGAATGCATCACAGTGAGAACTGTGTTGAATCAAAGTGCTCAGGTGAAATGTGACCCTTTCATAGAGTGGAGTGCAGTGTCTAGACCAATTGGACTTTAGTGGGAATGGACTGATTAGACAAGTGAGTTTTTATGGAAACACACTGCACCAAATGACAGAATGATGCAAGATGGGACTTGTAGTAAAGGAGAAAAGGGGCAGCAACACAACTGACAGCTACGAAAACCCACGTGAGCACAGAGAAAGAGAGAGAGACAGAGGGAGAGAGGGAGGGACAGAGGAAGAGAGAGAGAGAAGAGGGACAGAGAGAGAGAGAGACAGAGGGAGAGGGACAGAGACAGAGAAAGAGAGAGACAGAAGCAGGGACAGAGAGAGAGAGAGAGAGACAGAGGGAGAGGGACAGAGACAGAGAAAGAGAGACAGAGGGAGAGAGAGGGACAGAGAGAAGCGGGAAGAGAAAGAACGAGAGAATTATGGCCCTTACCTGATCCTGGGGCTAGAGAGGGAGAGACAAAGCGAGGGAAGAAAAAAGATGAGTGAAAAGCAAAGTATTGAGGAGAGGAAAGGAGAGAAAACAGGAGGGGGGAGGGGAGAGGAGAGCATGGCACTGATGCCTCAGCATATAATCTGATCTCAGACACGACCGTGTGTGTGTGTGTGTGTTCTGTGATCTGTACCATCTACAATGAAATAACATGTTGGTAGCAAGTAGCATGTTGGACATATTCAGAACAATGGCTTCTGTATGTGGAACCTGATAACATACATCTCTCACAAAACAAATCAAGCAATTAAAAATCAAATTAAAATTACACATTGTTCTAGCCAGTATTTTTATTTCAAGCAAGTATGCTGTTAAAATTCATTATGCATTATTCCACCGACCACTAAAACCATTCTGGGTCGTTCTGATGGGAAACTCCAGATGCATGTAGCTTCTCTCTCCTGTACAGGCCGTTATATGCAGACACGTTTACACCGTGGAGACCTGCACCTTTACTCCAGTATGGACCTCCTTCTGAGTGGGCCGCTGGTCTCTCTGCCTCACAAGTCTCCATCTTGTTCTGCTGCTAAGCATTGTGGGACGGCCTCGTCTACGCAGTGTCTGGGTGGAACGATGCGGCTTACATTTTCTCCCAGTGTTTTACACACTTGGATATTTATTTGGTAGAACTTTCCTATGCTGTAATTATTTATTTTGTCTCTAATTCATTTAATATTACTTAAAGGTAGAAGCCAATTATAAGACAATGGAGTACTCTTTAGAGTAATATTGTTTCATCTGTGTCAACCTGAACCTTCCTTAGCACTGAGGTGGAATACTTGTGTGTCTTTCAGTTACTAGTATATGCACATAAAACCAATATGACATTAAAAAAGTCAACTTTAAAGTCTTTTTAGAATTAAATATTACATAGCACAAAATATCAACACAAAAGTGTCATTTGTAATCTAGATGACTAATGAATTTTAAATGGACTGAATACTTTTGCAAGGTCCTGTATACAAATACTATACAAATACACGAGCCTCTGTAATGTACCCTATACACCAAGGATGACTGCAAGTGTAGGTGTGTCCACTGTAGCCAATCACATACTGCAGTGTTGCAGAAATCCGCACTCATTCTCGATCTTATTCTAGACTTTATTTCAGAGTTCTCACTCACATACCAGGAGGTGTGTAAATAGGTCACGAGGTGTGTGTATGTTTGTTCTCTTTGAAAAAAACACAATAACCATGCCAACAAGACAGCATGTTCCTTCTGTGTGCGGTAAGGTAAGGGTGAGAGTCACCTTCCCATCGCCATGGTGTTCTGTACTAGCTCACTCACACAGGGACGTATGAGAAAGCGCAAACGGCTGAGAGATGCTAGCCAAACACAAGATACACTCATTGCTTCCTTTCTGATTCTTTCTTCATTTCTCTCTCTCTTTCCTTTAGCATATCTGTCTATGTACACCAAAACACGTTACTGAAGTATTTTTATTGAGTCTGTAATCAGAATTTAGAGTGTGTGCAAAAGAGAGAGAGAGAGAGAGAGAGAGAGAGAGACTGTGTGTGTGTGTGTGTGTATCTGAGGTGGTCCTGTCCCAGAGAGTGTGTGTGTGTGTGTGTGTGTGTGTGTGTATCTCTGGTGGTCCTGTCCCAGAGAGTGTGTGTGTGTGTGTGTGTGTATATCTGGTGGTCCTGTCCCAGAGTGTGTGTGTGTGTGTGTGTGTGTGTGTGTATCTCTGGTGGTCCTATCCCAGAGAGTGTGTGTGTGTGTGTGTGTGTGTGTGTGTCTGGTGGTCCTGTCCCAGAGAGTGTGTGTGTGTGTGTGTGTGTGTGTGTGTGTGTATCTCTGGTGGTCCTGTCCCAGAGAGAGCAATGAATCAATCGGCTTATAGCAGAAACAGAAGCAGAAAGACAACCATTGAATGAGGACGATGGCATCATCATCATCAAAAAAAAAAAAAAGTATCTTAACCAAATCATTTTATTGCATCTCAAAGTAGTTTATACCACAACAACTCAGTGCTAGAGAATGAAAAATGGGGCATCTTACCTGTAGCATACAGCAACTATGTTCACCATTTCAAAATGGCATCAGTATCCATATCCACCCCCCAACCCCCCCTATGGACTTCATTTGACTAAGTAAAGAGCTGGTTGAAATGGACATGAAAAAACTCTGATGGCAAACTGCAGTTTCTCTGTTTTACAGCAGCAAAGCAAAACATCTGATAATGGCCGTCCAACGCCTGGAGCACAGGGCTCCTAGCTGACCAAACGGTGTAATGAACCAGCAGAATGTGTGGAGTGTTGACTACTATGGTGAGGATGTGATGAAGACTACAACAGGTGTAGCTCAAAAACACCACCTAGAGCACTTCTACACCGGCCACCTGGTCACATGACACGTACAATCAGGAACCACTGTGCTACACAATACTACACTGACTAGCTAATGTGTTTTCCTTCCTTAATTTTTCACTGACCTGCCTCCCTCTCTCTCTCTCTCTTTCCCTTTCCCTCTTTCTCTCTCCTGTACATGTGGGCATATGGCAAATTGTGAATTCTTAAATTTATACAGATATTTCATTTGTTAGAACATTGTTGGAACATTCAAGCTATATTATTTGATTTTGGAATGAATCCAAGTATCTTTCCTCTAGTCCCAGTGTGCTCTGAAATCATTATTGTGAAATCTATTTGTAGTTAAAGTTAACAGCCATACTATACAGTGAATCCCTTGTTTTGACCCTTTAGTTACATCTCATCTTTGACATTGACCACGTCATCAAATTCTAAATCCGTTTCTCACCTATAATCCACAATCTACTTATCTTATGATCACCTTTCACAGTTAAGTCAAGTGTGGAGAGTAGGAATATATGGCGGACAGCAGCCCATACACGGAGCCCACACTGAGCTCAGCTGCGCAGGTGAACGTACATCATCATAGCGGTACAGCACGGACCGGAGCAAAGACGAGAGAGTTGTTACCTGGCAGAACGTGCTCCTATACTGAAGCCCATGTAACCTTCTTGGGGTAGCGAATCATCACCAAGTTCTTTCAGGTCTTGCGGCCGCAAATACTTCTCCGTTTCCCCGGTCATCGCATCCTCACCTGACGGCACAAACTCAGATGTGAATCAGGAGATAACAGATAACTTGCTGTGGTATAACACACACACACACACACACAAACACACACACACACACACACAGTCCCGCGTCATACCGGCATCTAATTCGTAGTCGCTAGATAATTTATCATTGACACTTAATACTGGCGACTTTTTTTCAGAACTGCTTAAGGAATTACAGCGTTCCTCCTCTCACCGCACGTTGAGTAGTGTAGCTGACCACTGGTGCATAACGACGCAGCCGCTAGGTTTGGACTTGTGAATTAAGTTTTTTTTTAAGTTTAAGTAGGTTACAAAACACACCGTTGTTGAAAAAGTCACAAACCGCCTCTACACGTAGGTTATAATATAATCTATTGACAACATAGCCTTCACAGGCACTTATTCGAAAAGCGTAACTACAACTATTATCAATGTTATTAATGTCCTTCCGTGTTGACGGTAAATTTCAGCTTTCCATGTTGCTGAAATATTTAGGTAGTCCAATCTATGTGCTACATCAGCTGACTGCGCTGTCGTACCGCAATGAAAACATTACAAAAAAAACCTCAGCATTACTTCCGCACCATAGCGCTCCCTTTCTCTCTCGACTCACAGAAGACCTCAGTCCCCGCTGCAGCCCCTCCCCTCCGGCTACTGTCACGAACAGCTGCCGCACTCCTCTTTCGCTAACCGGTAATCTAAAATCTACTGCCTGCCGCTCCTCCGTTAGGCATATCACAACAACTGATAATTATACCGTGTACCATTATACAAGACCCAGACCATCGGCGTAAACGGATCAGTTTTCACAACACTGCTGTCCCGACCGCGCAGATGGTGAATGTCTCATGCGCAGCGTAGCCTGCGTCCACTGTACAAAATACTGCAGTACTCAGACCGTTAAAACACAACACCGACAAACCCACGTGAGAAAGCTCACGTAAAAAGTGCAGTCATCACTCATACCGTAATGATGTCCTCTGTCAATGGATCCGTTAGCTTATGCCGTTACGTTCTTATTAATGTTGCTAATGGTTTCCAAATATATCTAAAGATTATTTCCGAACTGCCAAACCAGAACCAGTGCGCAAAAAAATCCATTAAGACTACAGTTGTGTTCCTAGTAGCCTAAACTCAGTCAGAATCAGATCCAATCCCGATCGTTACACGGTAAACAACGGGCAGGGTGGAAACCACTGGATATCATTGTAAAATACAGATAACAGAGTTCTGGACGCACGGAGTGACTGGTGCAGGTAGACCGCAAACCTTTGCTCACATCGTCAAGAAGCTTCGTGCTGCTGCGCTCAAAACAAAACTAGGACGTGTGCGTGTTTGAAATTCGGAGGCGAGCGCGTGGTAATTTGAAACGTTGCACTGTGGACAAAGCGCGCTCCGGATAAGAAGTGAATGGGGGAAAGCGCGAGAGAAAGTACGGCCGCGTTCCAATAGTCCTTTTAATGTTCCCTGTCCAACTTCCACTGACAACTCGGAAATACGCAGCACCTACGTCACACAAGTGGCCACTTACAGTACAAAGGGAGGCGGGGAGAACTAGGAGCGGGTTTGTTCAACTGGAACGCAGGTGCCTTCGGCAGTAAACACGAACATGCATGCCATCCAGACATTAGCAAATAGGACGGGACACTTGTTAGCTCAATATAACTGCTAAACATGCTAAGGTAATGACGATCAACAGCAGTGTAACTTAAATGGCGTAGGTTTCTACACAAAACCAAATTCGAATGTACATACATAGAGTAAAATATCTGAATGCTAATTTATTTATTTATTTAATTTTAAACATTGTGGAGATTTTTTAAATTTGTGGCGTATACACTTTATAGAAATGACTTTGCTTTTACTATTCAAAGTGTCAGGTTGCAATGCTTCCTTGGCAAGTTCTGCAGCTGAAGTGGATCCTTGTGTTCACCCAATGCCTCACAACTCCGAGGGCTTGTCTAGCGCACTACACTCCAGTTAGTACAGTAATGGAACAGCCCTTAAGACTCTGTCTGGGATTCTCCCAATGGCAGGCAAAATGGTAGAGGGCAAGTTAAAACTGGGCGAGGGTGTGTTAAAAATGGGCGAGGGCGTGTTAAAAATGGCTTTGAATTGGGTCAATGAAAAGGAGAAACCTTGGGAGACTGCCAGAATCTGTGTGTTGGGGGTGATGAAATGCATGTCCTGACTGAAATTCAGATGATGAATTTGCAGAGTAAATATTATCTCTCTTTTCCCAGTAGTAAACTACTATTATCTAAATTTACAAACAGCTTTTCTTTAAACAGCCAATTCCTCCTTGGTTTGAAATGAACCTTTTTACTGCACTGAAAACCCTTCTTGGAGTTCAACAGAAAATGATCTGGAGAATATTACATTAGCTTTACATGCATTAGTTTTACATTATGCACAAACATGCCCACTTCCGCCTCTAATAGCCCTTTCCCTGTCAGGTTATGTATCCGGACACGTGTGTGTGTTTAAGCAGAGTTCCTGAACGGGGATTGGTGCTGATATAATGGAGAGAGGAACAATGACAACAGGTGGTCTTCAGTTCAGCAGGATTAAGCACACACGCACACACGCACACATACACACACACACAGGTACTGTAACAATGGTTTATGGGAATACTTAAATCAGTACCCGGGTTATAAACACACCAGTTTCCACTTATGTTAGTGATATGCAAGTTATTCCCACAAATCAATGTTTTTCCTTCATATTGTAGAAATATCATATTCCAGACAGTTCACAACCTTAAAGAGGCATGACCTGAGGACGTCTCACCTGATCAGGCAGCAGGCCATATATACAACACACAAACAGATACTACCTTAGGAAAACAATACCGGCATAAAAGGACTAACAATAAACTACAAGCAAGCCTATACGCTTTTAGGTCATCTGACACTCTTCTCAATCAAATGTAGCAAATATTTTAAAGATGACTGGCTTGACTGTGAGTCATATTTACAAACTACGTCCTACATAGTACTAGTTTGTGAGAGCCAGACTACTCAAGTGAGCATTGCCTGCTTCTGTTTTTGAATTCTGTAACTTGAGTTCTGTAACTTCTGTAACGATTCTGTAACTACCTCTATTTTTTAGTGGTATGTCAAATTATTACAAAATGTAAATGTACACATGGGAAGGGAAACAATTTAAAGTCTTATAAACTTTGAGCTGAGAGAGAGAAAACCCTATAAGGTTTAAATCCATATTAGAAAATCAAAGAGAAAAAAAAAATTCAAAGTCATTTCACATTTCTTACATTTACAGAGAAAAATATTAAAAGGAGAAAGTTGACCATTAGAGAAAATGGAAGTGCAAACAAAAATTCTTAGAAAAGACAACTTATTCTTTAAGGATACAAATAGTTTATTTAAAAAAAAACATTATAAACATCTATAGCTCAGGACACCCAGGTTATTTTAAACTTGCATAAAATATTTGAGAACACGATCAATTAATTACACTTTTTCATTACAAAATATTAGCAGATCTGTTGGAGCTGAACCTATCATTCACCCGGCCTCGTAACCATGGACTGGGTGCTTACAAACACAACCGAAGAATGGTGCAAATTTGTAAATGGAGGAAGGATTTGAGAGAACCTAAAAGCAGCATTTTGGACGTATGGTTGTAGGCATGCTTTATTTTAAAGAAACTACATTATCTTTAGAATCAGGTGCTCTTTGGTGTCAAGGTTGAAAAAAAGAGAAAAAAAGACTCTCCAAAGCACTTGGTAAATGAAAACGTCTTTATTATATTGATATGACCAGTCCATGATGGACATGTCAATATAATAAAGACATTTTAATTTAAGGAGTAAAAGTAGAATTCTAAATCTGTCTTTTATGCAGACCAGCAAATAAATAGTATAATAAAATATCTACAGGGATAATAGCAGACTTGTTATTAACCGTCTTAAATTCATTATGCTTGAGGAAAAATTGCATGTGTTATTCCTAACAAAATCACACCTGTTCTGGATAGCGTGTCCTTCTAGAATGGGATATTCCACTTTCTTCTAGTTCTCACACTCCAATTTTGAAGCCAAATGACCGTTCAACATATGGCGTTTGAAATGCCTTGTTAGAGCAAAGACTTCTTTCATTGTCCGTGGCCTATACTGTACACCACCTTTCTCCTGACCTTCATGGTCACAGGTACACCATCTACAAATGAGAAAACCAATAAATTATACCTGTAATATGCATTTATAGTTTGAAAGCTGGTTCAACACATTAACCAAGAAACATTAACCTATGAGCAAAGACAAGAGTAGTGGGAACATACGCAGACATGACATGGTCTACAAGTCACTGCTTACATTGCAGACTGTGCAGACAGGATGGTGTTACTAAATTAGGAGTAACTTTAGCTAGCGTAGCTAGGTTAGCTAAATTTAAATTGACAGCAAAGGTTCACAGTAAATGATAAATGTTTGTCTTACATTTTAGAAATGTCATCTATTTTAAAAACAAATGATCTCTTTGATATCATTTGTGGGTTTTGTTCCCTGGTTGATTTGAAGGCCATTAAAGAACATTTGGCTAAATTTAGTAACACCATCTATCAGCCACATGTGGGTCACACAAGGGCTATCAGACATTAATGGAACTTAAATGTTTAAGTGTTCCACATAAGGACAGATGTAGGTGGTATCAACTTCTCCAATTTTCTATGTCTGGCTGTGTTACAGTACAGATCTGGCTGTTACTCATGTGGGCCAGAGCACAGGCGTAACCCACACCATTACCAAGGGAAAATGGCTAATTATGAACCAGCAAACATGTATGCAAAAACATATCTGTGACTCAGGAAGGTAAAATGGAAGGTATGGCTGCTGTCGTGCCGCCAATGCAACGATAACCGTCCACAATAACAGAGGTAAAGTGCAAAATGCATCTGGTTTCATGTTCTACGCATTCATTCACACTGAAAAACACCAGTCAAAAGCATATTTTCAAGTCTGCTCTCCTCAGTGGGTAAAATGAAAACAGCTTTTTTTGTGTTGTTGTATTGTGGACAAGTGACAGGTTGCCACGTGACTCACAGTTACAAAATGGCAGAACTTGTTGTCATTTCGTGTTTAGCTGCTCGACTTCACTGCATTTCTTCTTTATCCACTTTTGTACCTTGTTTCCTTCTACGCTCTACACAACTGTTGTAACGTTTCAACATTTCCATTGTTTTCATGTTTTTTTTGGACACACAACTTTTGGAAAACAGACTTGGAAAAATGCTAAAAAACTGCATTTTCTAATTTATCCATGTTAGTGTGGACTAGGCCTCAGTAGTTTTCAGGACATGATAGTACACACAAGCAAAATATAACAGAAAATACTTATTTACCAAGGTGTCTGACTCTGGATGTCCATGTAGTGTTTTATTACTTGCAGCATAGGCAGGGTCATCATTTATCTAGAGTAAAAAATCTTAATTATTACATCAAGTTCTAAATCAAACTTACTTTGTGAAAAGTTTAAAGAAACACTGTTTTAATTAAGGAGTCATAGGCTGGGTCTATAAAGCACAGTATATGAAACATAACATAACAGACTATTTCCTTAAAATCAAAAGGTGTTCAGTACAGAGACACAATCTTTGATGAACTTGGTTAAAATGTACTTTTAAGTCTGAATCTATACAAAAATCATGCTTTTATGTGATATATAGTAAATAAAAAGATACATACCTGTTAAAGGAATACGAGAAAATGAATCACTGGAGGAATCGCTGGAGGAATGAATGAATCACTGGAGGAATCGCTGTTTGTAATTTCGTCCGTATGCAAATTTCCCTGCGTTCACAGCAGTATGTGTACTTCATCACAGCAGTATGTGTTCTTCATCACAGCAGTATGTGTACTTCATCACAGCAGTATGTGTACTTCATCACAGCAGTGTGTGACTCTGCTCTTGCAAGCCATGTCATCATGGACACACAGACCTGTATGAGCCCAGTCTGTTCTGAACTGTCATGCTTCCCACTCTGGGCACGAGTTTGCTGTAAGCAGGCAGTAAGGATTGGGTACGCGATGACATCAACTTGTGACAGAGGAAAAAGGCTGCATGTTTCTGTGGGGGTTACTGGCTCTTGCGTGTACTTTAGGCTTTGGAAGTTTGTAGACGCAAAAAGCTGGATCCACACAAAAGGATGGAGAAAACCCAGAAAAACACAGGTGTCCTTGAAAAGGACTTTTAAAAATATGTAAACCTAAGCTACTGTACTGAGGTGACATCCCACCGCTTTTAGATAAGCTGAAAGTGGGTTCATCTGAAGAAGAAGAAAAACTCTGAGCCGTTTGGAGAACTGGCCTATAGGCATGAACTGCTAGGTAATAGAAAAACCAATCAAAATGTCAGGAATCTGCTGAGGGTGGGATATGACCCAAAACATGGTGCGGCAGCTCGGTGGGTAGAGTGCTCCTTTAGCAAATGTGTTTTTTGATCTGATTTCCGCTTAGTCACCGACTGCACATGTTATGTTATATTTACTAAGCATGCGCTGTGTTTTTTTAATGTTGCTACCCATTCTAAGCTAATATTTGATGTTCTTCACAGACACAAGCTGCTGGTTATCTATCTGAGGGCAGCCCAGTGAAGCAAACTGATGTTGTTTGTGAAGAGACTTGTTGAGACGTTACTGCTTTATGGCTATAACCTAACCAGGAGGTAAGATGTTGCCTCTGGGTAGGCCAGGAGTGACACACCCTCCACTCAAAAATCACCTGTGCACAGTGTCACATTGCGCTTCTCTCGTATTGATATTGTAATGACAAGCCAGTGATGCCCCCTAGTGGACAGGATGTCTGTGATAGAGTAGTGTCTGTATAAATGCACAATCCTCAGCATGGAGGATTCCTGGTTGCACACATTTCTGGAGAGATGGTCTGCCATTTGTCTGCTCTATGGCAGAGGGGCTGTGTTACTCTCCCTTTCATATTAAAACACCCCAAAGATATTCCATCAGATTCAAGTGAGGTGACACACTTGGGCAGGTAAGTTTTGACTTTTTAGAAATGATTTTAGCAATAAGCCTTGGACTCCAACTATGCTAAAATATTCCTCTTCTGCCAAGAGTCTGGAGACTAGGAGTCATCTGGTCAGCCAGTATTTTGGTATATCCCCAGGCATTCAAGGTGCCATCTATAAATGTCATCTCCCCAACACCTTCCACTCATGCAGCACTGAATCACCCCCCTCTTTACTTCACAGTCAGGACTGTGTGTTCACCGTGGTAGTCACCGCCACATTTACGCCACACGCGTGGGACCAGAACTGGGTGCATTTATCTTGGTCTCATCTGACCAAAGGATGTGCTCCCAATATTCATCAGGCTTCTTACCATATTTTGCCAAGTCTCACTATGTACCAAGTTTAATCTTGCAGTGCCAAAGAACAAGCAAGGTATTGTTTTTGGATGCCATCCATGGGAACTGAGCGTATGCAATGTCCTTCACGCTGTCCGAGTTAAGCACTTCACCCTCTGGTTTTCAGAGCTGGACCGTGCAAGACGTGCACTGACCACAGCACCAGCATGAGGACAGCCTCTACGGTTGCAGTGGTGATCAGTGGTCTTGTTCTCTATCTCCTGAATCACTGCAGTGGTCTTGTTCTCTATCTCCTGACTACTGCGGCAGCTGTGTGCAACCAATTTTTAATTGCTGACAGACCTTTTCTATCATGCGTATGTCTACACAGCGCACAGGTTCGAAACTGAGTTTTGCTTTTCAAAGGTCATTTAATAACCATGTTTATGCAATTAGACTAAATGAAAAACACAGGTGTACTCAATTTTGTTTTGATAATCTATATATATATATATATATATATATATATATATATATATATATATATATATATATATTCAACATTGTTGCATTAGTTTTCTTTCTAATGTGTTTATTTATTTTGCATAAAAATACTCTGTCTACTTTGAAATAATACAATAATGCAAGACACAGTGACACTTTTGAGTAGTTTGGAATGAAGTGAGTGTTTAGAGAGTGTTTAGAACTCAGAGTGTCACTGTAACTGTTTTGTGTAACTGTGTGTAACTGTTTTACACTACAGCACAGAACAACACCCGGAAGGTTCCAGTCAGCGCTGGAGCTAAAGGGGGTTGGGTCCATCTTCCCCAGGATGACCCCGCGCTGCTCTCAATTAAGCCTGGGCCTTCAGCCCAATCTAATGTACCTAACACAACCAGCAACAATCGCAGGAGCTTCTTAATATTTCCGAGTTGTGTCAAGATGGAACTGCAGCTACGTCCATTTGAAAGGATTTAGGAGGAGCAGGGTTAGGACTAAATTCTACAGGGTGGTACAGCTGCAGGAGCAGGGTTAGGACTAAATTCTACAGGGTGGTACAGCTGCAGGAGCAGGGTTAGGACTAAATTCTACAGGGTGGTACAGCTGCAGGAGCAGGGTTAGGACTAAATTCTACAGGGTGTTACAGCTGCAGGAGCAGGGTTAGGACTAAATTCTACAGGGTGGTACAGCTGCAGGAGCAGGGTTAGGACTAAATTCTACAGGGTGGTACAGCTGCAGGAGCAGGGTTAGGACTAAATTCTACAGGGTGGTAGAGCAGCGTTGGAACTAAACTGTGCAGGATAGAGTACGGTTGGACCAGGGCTGGATCCACCCAAGGCAAGGTAGATTTCCAGGAGCAGGTTCATGGGTGTCCGATCTACCTTATAACACACAAAGGGAAGCAGTGCAGCACTGTGAGAATTGATATACCGCTACACATTCTGCTGTGAAGTGAAGGATCACTTAAAAAATGGTGCAGAAAGAGAAAAACGAAGGGAGCAAGTGTACCAAAACCAGCTTAAGCACCTAGTTCCTCATCAGTTATCCTCCAGAGCCATCAGCGCATTTCAGGATGTTTAAACACACACAGACACACACACCATGATGACGCAAGATGTTTTATAATGCAGACAGGTGGGGCTATCAGGCTTCAGCATCAGATTAAACCACAATACAGGTGGGGCTATCAGGCTTCAGCATCAGATTAAACCACAATACGTAAAAGAACGTCTGTCCAGAACTACTATGATCCAGTTAGCTGTTAGCTTGCAGCAAAAGCAGACAACACATCAGCGTAGAAAGAGTTCATCAGAGTTCACATTGCCAGTATTTGGTATGTACCAAGTAGGTGTTTCCAAGTGTAGATACTTAAGGTTCTTTGTGTTTTCCTATTTTTTTCCCTTGTCAACAAATTTCTTTTTCATGCAAACGCAAATTCTACACATTCAGACACACATACAAACAAGCACAAATCTGTACACTTGTGTCATTTGTACTTTTGAATATGTATCTGTCTGATATGTTACATTTTGCTCCATAACTTAGTGTCACATTTGCAAGCAACCGAGGCCAGTCTAACAGACTGAATCCATCTAGCTAAAGTCTTCAGGCGCTTCTTGGTATTTCTGTCGCCTATATTTTGACACAATGCTGAAATGTCAAGTTGCGAAATCCAAGATGGATCCTGGCCACGAGACCAAGTCACATGCCCAAGCAAAAGGCCTCAGAACAGAGGAAGCAGCCGCGATGTCTTACCCTCATCATCCGACATGTCAAGGAACTCATTCATGGTTTCCGGAACATTAATCTTGTGTTTTTCCGTCACCGGGGGCTGCAAAGAAAAGATATATGAACAAAGAATGTCAACATCAGTGGTTAATTAAAAGTCCAAAGCTCTCCGTGAGAGCAACACAAGCTCTAGTTGCTACCAGCTCCTTCGGCATTCATACCAGGGTCAGTGTTTATGGTTTAGCTAGTGTTTGTGTTGGTGACGCAGTGGTTAAAGTTACTTGTGTTTAAAAAAAGAAAAGCAAGTGACTTAGTTGTCTTAGATTTTTATTTAGTTTGATGAAAATGAATGAGCACAACGTAAAACACAAACGATGTTATCTGAACAGCAAGGGTAGAGTTAAACTTAACGCCAACACCAACACTAACGTGTTCTCGTACAAGGATTTGATGCCAGGAACTGAACTCCTTTGTGAAAAGCATGAATGTGTATGGAGTGAAATGCTTCCGTGGTTAGGAGATGATATCAAACTGACGTTCAGTAGTCATCAGTATGCTGTGTATGTTAGTGATCACCTTTATCTGATTGTATTAGTATATTAGTTTGATTCAATTCAGTCAGGCATTAACTCCTATGTGTGTGTATGTGCCTGGGTGTTGGTGTGTGTGTGGGTGTGTGGGCTGTATTTGTGTCTGTATGATGTCTATGGTGTGTATGATTGTGTGTATGGTGTGTGTGTGTGTGTGTGTGTGTGTGTGTGTGTCAGTATTACCATAGCAGTGAGATTGTCATCAGTAACTCCTCTCAGCATGTCGACCACAGAAATATATCCAAGTCGGCGAGCAATAGACAGAGCTGTGTTTCCATTCTGAAACACAAACACACAAAGGCACAGACAGACACATACACACACACACACACACACACACACACACAGCCCATACACACCAGACACCATATTCACACATGAACAAACACATGGTCAGATATTTTGTACAATTCCACAAGCAAAAGTGTTTCAGTCTGAAATGAAATGTGTGTGTGTGTGTGTGTGTGTGTGTGTGTGTGTGTGTGTGTGTGTGTGTGTGTTACCAGCTTGCTGCAGCCAGCACGCTTCTATACTTACGACTGTGAGATCATTTGGTGAGGCGCCATGCTGCAGTAGTATATTAATTATGTGGGTGTGTCCCTGCTGTGCTGCCTGGTGTAAAGGTGTGTAGCCATTCTACAGAGAGAGAGAGAGAGAGAGAGAGAGAGAGGTAGTATGATAGAGGGAGTGAGAGAGAGAGGGAGAGAGGGAGAGAGAGATAGATTTGTGCTTACAGACTTTAATTTCAAGTTGCAGATAAGAAATATACAATTAGCGTACAAGTTCACCTTTGTTTTGCTGTTGACCTTGGCCCGATTCTCTAACAAGAAGCCGACCATCTTCATGTTGCCATAATGACAGGCCACATGCAACGGCGTGTAACCTGTCTGCTCAGAAAAGTGAGAGAGATGTTCGAACTCACAATATTCAAATTAAGAGTGAATAATGAACAAGTAAATGTGCCCCAATGATGCTTAGGACTTATAGCATTCCCTCTCACAAACATGTAACAGCATACATGTTCTTCACACACAAACACACACACACACACACTCACACAGTTAAGTGAAGGACTTTATCACTGTTCTGTAAGCTGAGTTTGCTACAGCGGAGTTGTAACCTATGAGCTCATGACACTGACCTTTGTGTGGGCGTCGACCTCCGCCCCACGATTGAGCAGCACTTCAGCCACGCCCACTCTGTCCTCTTGAGCAGCCAAGTGTAACGGTGTCAGCCCACTCTGTTACCCACACACACATGCACACACACGCATGCGTGCACACACACACACACATTTAGAGTTTTTCATGCAGTCAGCTGTGGTGTAAGCAGTGAAATCTGAGCAGTTTTAGTTTGGACTTTTCTGGTTCTTGCTCACACTGATTCCATCTCTACCCACAGCGCTTCACTAAGCACAGGGTTCACACAGGGGTGTCTGGGTGTAGGACTGTGTAGGAAACCCAGACAAAACCAGAAAAATTCTCTTGACAAGGTAAGGCTTCTGTTAAGGTAATGTTTCATTATTCATAATAATTCATAATAATGTTTAATGTTTCATTCTAAAATGAAAATGGAAAAAAACATTTATTTTTGGATACTGAAGATTATGGTTATGCTTAAACCCTTATTTCATATGGTAGTTACATATAACATCTGCATGTACACAGGTCCTCAGGGTTATCCTTAAATCGTTATTGCATATGGTAGTTGCATATAACATCTGCATGTCTCCAGGTCATTAAGGTTATGCTTAAACCCTTATTGCATATGGTAGTTGCATATAACATCTGCATGTTCCAGGTCATTAAGGTTATAAACCCTTATCATGGTATGTCATCTGCATGGTCATTAAGGTTATGCTTAAACCCTTATTGCATATGGTAGTTGCATATAACATCTGCATGTCTCCAGGTCATTAAGGTTATGCTTAAACCCTTATTGCATATGGTAGTTGCATATAACATCTGCATGTCTCACAGTGGCGTGTTTGGAGATCAGGAGGGACACCAGGTCCACGCTGCCCTCCTGTGCTGCCAGGTGCAGGGGACTGACCCCCTGCCGGGTCACCGCATCCGTCTCCGCCCCGTACTCCAGCAACGTGGTCCCAATCTCCAGCTGGTTCTTCTTAGCAGCGATGTGCAGAGGAGTGTAGCCGTTCTAACGGAACAAAGACACAGGGAGACAAAGCAAATGCTTATTAGTTATTTACCAGCAGGGCAGTAAGTAAACCTGCTGTACCTGTAATGTTTGGCAATATCGCAAAGGAATCGTTGGTATCACCGTAACCGTGAAACATCGTAGCTGACATCACTGGGATCTCAGATGTTTTATTACCTGGTACTCACATGAGTAATGAGTGTAAACCAAGATGTAAGAGAGGGAGTTCATATGTCCAGATCAAAGTGAGGACAGCAGCATGTAGACGGCCATCTGGTATGAGACAGAATGTTGCCGGGGGGATGGGGGTGTTGGCTGGGGCTGTGGTGCTGGGGGTGTGGGGGGAGGCAGGGAGGCTGGAGGTGTGTGTGGGGGTGTGGGGGGAGAGGCAGGGAGGCTGGAGGTGTGTGTGGGGGTGTGGGGGGGGGGGGGGGAGAGGCAGGGAGGCTGGAGGTGTGTGTGGGGGTGTGGGGGGAGAGGCAGGGAGGCTGGAGGTGTGTGTGGGGGTGTGGGAGGAGTGGCAGGGAGGCTGGAGATGTGTGTGGGGATCTGGGGGGAGGCAGGGAGGCTGAGGTGTGTGTGGGGGTGTGGGGGGAGGCAGGGAGGCTGGAGATGTGTGTGGGGATCTGGGGGGAGAGGCAGGGAGGCTGGAGGTGTGTGTGGGGGTGTGGGGGGAGGCAGGGAGGCTGGAGGTGTGTGTGGGGGTGTGGGGGGAGGCAGGGAGGCTGGAGGTGTGTGTGGGGGTGGGGGGGGAGGCAGGGAGGCTGGAGGTGTGTGTGGGGGTGTGGGGGGAGGCAGGGAGGCTGGAGGTGTGTGTGGGGGGTGGGGGGGAGGCAGGAGGCTGGAGGTGTGTGTGGGGGTGTGGGGGAGAGGCAGGGAGGCTGGAGGTGTGTGTGGGGGTGGGGGGGAGGCAGGGAGGCTGGAGGTGTGTGTGGGGGTGTGGGGGGAGGCAGGGAGGCTGAGGTGCTGGAGGGATACTTCAGCAGGATGTGATGTCATGAAGTAATGGTGCAATGGCACTAATAGCATCAAGTCAAACTCCCTGTAAGTGGAAAACCAATCCAACAGCAGAGTATTCAACATACAGGATGTTTTGTGTGTGTGTGTGTGTGTGTGTGTGTGTGTGTGTGTGTGTGTTACCTTTGCTGCAGCGTGAGGTGAGGCCCCATGGTCCAGCAGCAGCAGAGCCACTCTCTGATTATCATAGTGAGCAGCTACATGCAGCGGAGTCAGTCCAGTCTACAACACACACACACGTACACGCATACACACACACATGGAAGCACATGCACATACACACACCATCCACACACACATACACACACACCATCCACACACACACACACACACACACACACCATCACACACACACACACACACCACACACACACACACACACACACCACACACACACACACACACATCCACACACATACACACACACACACACACACACACACACACACACACACACACACACACACACACACACATCACACACACACATACACACAGCATCCACAGTCACACACGCATGAAGCATGAGAAGCAGTGAATGGAGATGAAGGGTTCCTGTGTAACGATGACAGGCGTGATGAGGCACTGAGCCAGCAGGGCTTCTGCAGGTGTGTGTGAGTGTGTGTGTGTGTGTGTGTGCTTGTGTTAGTGTGTATGTATGGGTGTGTGTGTTTGTGTGTGTATTTGTGTGTGTGCGTGTCTGTGTGTGTTTGTGTTAGTGTGTATGTATGGGTGCGTGTGTTTGTGTTAGTGTGTATGTATGGGTGCGTGTGTTTGTGTTAGTGTATGTGTTTGTATTTGTGTGTGTTTGCGTGTCTGTGTGTGTGTGTGTGTGTGTTAGTGTGTATGTATGGGTGCGTGTGTTTGTGTTAGTGTGTGTGTTTGTGTGTGTATTTGTGTGTGTTCACGTGCGTGTGTGTGTGTGTGTGTTATCCCACCTTTCCTGCTGTGTCTGGTGCTGCTCTGTTCTGTAACATTAGCTTGGCCAGCTCTATCTGGCCATATTTGGCAGCAACATGAAGCGGGGTGAACCCTTTCTGTTGGAGAGAAGCACAGCATCAGTAATATAGACACACACACACACACACACACACATGCATGCTCTGTCTCACACACACACACACACAGGTGCGCATACAAACACACTCATAGCCTTCCTCATTAATATTCACACCACTTATTGCCACTTATGCCTTGCCTCTACACACACACACACACACACACACCTTGGTTGCTGCAGACAGCGATGCTCCCTGTTCCAGCAGCAGAGTGGCCACCTCTTGATGCCCCTCCCGCGCTGCTAGGTGAAGGGGCGTGTACCCAGATGTTGTGGCCACATTTGGCGACGCCCCCTTCTGTAAGAGCTGCTGCACGATCTCCAGCTTTCCCAAACGGCTGGAGATGTGCAATGCAGTCTGGTCGTCCTAGGAGGAGGAGTCAAAGAGGGTGGAGGGGACAGGGGTTGTGTGCCATATATGAGACACATCTGAACCAAGGACCCTTCTCACTTTAGCCTATGAAGTATGGATGCTGCCAGATGTACCCGCTGATAAATCTCTTGTAGCATCTGGGAATCTGATCTGCTCCAACAATCTAGGCAGATCTAGGCAGCCAAACTCACTGTGTCACTGAGACAGACCTGTGTGACTGTGACGTGAGCATCACTGTGAGTGTGGGAGAATGAGAGCATCACTGTGAGTGTGGGAGAATGAGAGCATCACTGTGAGTGTGGGAGAATGAGAGCATCACTGTGAGTGTGGGAGAATGAGAGCATCACTGTGTGAGTGTGGGAGAATGAGAGCATCAGTGTGAGTGTGGGAGAATGAGAGCGTGAGTGGGAGAGAATGAGAGCATCAGTGTGAGTGTGGGAGAATGAGAGCATCACTGTGAGTGTGGGAGAATGAGATCACTGTGAGTCATCACTGTGAGTGTGGGAGAATGAGATCAGCATCACTGTGAGTGTGGGAGAATGGGAGGATGAGTGTGGGAGAATGAGAGCATCACTGTGAGTGTGGGAGAATGAGAGCATCACTGTGAGTGTGGGAGAATGAGAGCATCACTGTGAGTGTGGGAGAATGAGAGCATCACTGTGAGTGTGGGAGAATGAGAGCATCACTGTGAGTGTGGGAGAATGAGAGCATCACTGTGAGTGTGGGAGAATGAGAGCATCACTGTGAGTGTGGGAGAATGAGAGCATCACTGTGAGTGTGGGAGAATGAGAGCATCACTGTGAGTGTGGGAGAATGAGAGCATCACTGTGAGTGTGGGAGAATGAGAGCATCGCTGTGAGTGTGGGAGAATGAGAGCATCAGTGTGAGTGTGGGAGAATGAGAGAATGAGAGCATCACTGTGAGTGTGGGAGAATGAGAGCATCAGTGTGAGTGTGGGAGAATGAGAGCATCACTGTGAGTGTGGGAGAATGTGGGAGAATGAGAGCATGTGAGTGTGGGAGAATGAGAGCATCACTGTGAGTGTGGGAGAATGAGAGCATCGCTGCAGCTCTGGGTGTGCATGTCTCACCTTGGCCTTCACCTCCACCTTTGCTCCATTCTGCAGCAGATACCTAACCACATCAGCTTGTCCTGCTCGAGCCGCCATGTGCAATGCTGTTTCGCCTCTCTACAACACACACACACACACGTGCACACATACACACACACACATAGAAAAATTGGGTAAATCACAAAATTTCCACTATAAACTAAAAAAACAGTGTTTTACAGTGTGTGTGTGTGTGGTCTTGGAATTCATTCATTCATTCATTCATTCATTATCCGTACCGCTTATTCCCGCTAGTCGGGGTCACGGGGGGGCTGGAGCCAATCCCAGCATCTCCGGGCGAAGGCAGGGTACACCATGGGCAGTTCGCCAGTCCACCACATGGCCAACATGCACACACACACTCACACCTACGGGCAATCTAGAGTGACCAATCAACCTAGGATGCATGTCTTTGGACTGTGGGAGGAAACCGGAGGGTCTTGGAATTGAGAAGAGCTATTGTATGTTTTCCAACAGTGCCATCTACAGTTAACATGAAGATACTGGCCGCTAAGAACTTAAATCTCTACAGATGTATTAATTACAAATGTCATTGTTAGTGGTTGTGTATTTGTGTGTGTGTTTGTGAGTATCTGTGTGTATTCTGTGTGTGTGTGTGTGTGTGTTCAGTGTACCACATTGGCTGTATTCGGCGATGCCCCGTGATGCGTTAGCTGCTTCACTATGTTCTCATGGCCCATAAATGCTGCGACGTGGATCGGTGTCAGCCCCGACTACACAAACAAACAAAAAAACAGTTTCCATTGAGTAAGCTCATTCAGATACATTCAGCTCATTCAGATACATTCATATCTTTAGTGTTTAAAGCACTTTCTTTGTTTTTTTTCATGTCGTATATTTGGTGTTTAAAGCTTTTAATGGTCCTGTTCTGTCATTTTCACTGATCTGCTGCAGTACGCCAGAACTCCAGGCCTGGGAGTTTTTTGTTCCAAAAACAATTTTTGACTGTAAGCGCTATAGACGTCTTTAAACTATACATAGTTTGTTGAGTTTTGTTTATTAAAAATTTCTTTTATGTTTTATAAAAGATAAATTTGTCCTGTAAACTTATTTCCCCTTTTCTTAAAACGCTTTAAGATCTTCAGCTCAAAATAGCAGTGGGTGACAAATTTCCCACATCCTGAACAAATCTTGAATTTGTAATTCTAGCAGAATTACTAAAGCCAAATTACTAAAGTTTTCAAATGCATCAAAGGTAAAGTACTCTAGGGATTCATAGTTTTGTTATATATGTAATTTTGACCATCCATTTAATTTCTCACTCATGTTTGTGAGTCAAGGCCAAGGGTACTGCAGTACCATCAACACTTTCCCTACTGATGCCACAGGTCACAGGTCAAACACTAACAGCCAATTAAAGGCGTGCTGCATACTGACCCATACCTCATTAACAGTGACCCGTACCTCAGTAACAGTGACCTGTACCTCAGCAACAGTGACCCGTACCTCTATAACAGTGACCCGTACCTCAATAACAGTGACCTGTACCTCAACAACAGTGACCCGTACCTCAGTAACAGTGACCCGTACCTCAGTAACAGTGACTCATACCTCAGTAACAGTGACTCGTACCTCAGTAACAGTGACCTGTACCTCAGTAACAGTGACCCGTACCTCAGTAACAGTGACTCATACCTCAGTAACAGTGACTCGTACCTCAGTAACAGTGACCCCTACCTCAGTAACAGTGACCCGTACCTCAGTAACAGTGACCCGTACCTCAATAACAGTGAGCTCTACCTCAGTAACAGTGACCCGTACCTCAATAACAGTGACCTCTACCACAGTAACAGTGACCCGTACCTCAGTAACAGTGACCCGTACCTCAGTAACAGTGACCCGTACCTCAGTAACAGTGACCCGTACCTCAGTAACAGTGACCCGTACCTCAGTAACAGTGACCCGTACCTCAGTAACAGTGACCCCTCAACAACAGTGACCTCAGTAACAGTGACCCGTACCTCAGTAACAGTGACCCCTACCTCAGTAACAGTGACTCCTACCACAGTAACAGTGACCCCTACCTCAGTAACAGCCTGCAGTGATGCACCATGTTTCAGTAGCAGCTCCATCACCTTCACTCTGTTCTTCTTGCAGGCAATGTGAAGTGGAGTGAAACCGTTCTGCAGGACAAACACATGCAAACACACACGTGCACACACACACGTTCACACACACACATGTGCACATAGTCACATATATTAATAACCATTTCTCTCAGGTGCTTTAATATAGCAATCTAGGTGATGTACCTTTTCAGAACAGGCCTTATCATTACTTACATAGAATAGTATTAAAATTGGCATAAAAATAAAAGTATAGCAACAGTAACTGCAATATCCTATAAATATTTAAAATAACTTTTTTGTCTTTTTGGGTCTTTGTATTGTATTCAGATGTGTGATGATTTGAAACAAAGTATTTAAGTACTTGAGAGGTATTTTAATTAATACCAAACCGATCACCTAATCATGCAAATGAAAGAAAAGCTCACATGTTAAAATGCACTCTCTCTCTTTACTGTTAAATTGTTTTGAAGCCATCTATGATATACAGTAGTTCCTCTTATTTCTGCTGGGTTAGTTGTATTTTATTCAAATGAAAGTTACACCTTGGGTGTGTCACCATGACAGCAGACCCATGATAACACACACACACCCGTTTGTTATTTTGGGGGGTTGTTACATTGGGGGGAGGGTTTCAATATTTAATTGCCTTGCAAAATTCCGTATTTTATTGGATTACTGGATAATTGGGTTTATTTTTATATATTTACATTTATTATCAGCTTCTGAATCAGTACTGATGTACAATGCCCAGACTCAAATACTGCACATATCACTACATCACTAGTGTTATTCTTATCATTTAATATATCATTCTGGGTCATGTTTTTTCTTTTAAAGTATGTTTTCTGTTTTAATTACCACCAGATGAGGATCTGCCAAGCCAGGTAGAGCTCTCCAGACCTGGTTGTGTAGTGTTGGTGTGCTGGTTGTGTAGTGTTGGTGTGTTGGTTGTGTAGTGTTGGTGTGCTGGTTGTGTAGTGTTGGTGTGTTGGTTGTGTAGTGTTGGTGTGCTGGTTGTGTAGTGTTGGTGTGTTGGTTGTGTAGTGTTGGTGTGCTGGTTGTGTAGTGTTGGTGTGCTGGTTTTTTTGGTTGTGTAGTGTTGGTGTGCTGGTTGTGTAGTGTTGGTGTGCTGGTTTTTTGGTTGTGTAGTGTTGGTGTGCTGGTTGTGTAGTGTTGGTGTGCTGGTTGTGTAGTGTTGGTGTGTTGGTTGTGTAGTGTTGGTGTGCTGTTTTTTTTGGTTGTGTAGTGTTGGTGTGCTGGTTGTGTAGTGTTGGTGTGCTGGTTTTTTGGTTGTGTAGTGTTGGTGTGCTGGTTGTGTAGTGTTGGTGTGTTGGTTGTGTAGTGTTGATGTGCTGGTTGTGTAGTGTTGGTGTGTTGGTTGTGTAGTGTTGGTGTGCTGGTTGTGTAGTGTTGGTGTGTTGGTTGTGTAGTGTTGGTGTGTTGGTTGTGTAGTGTTGGTGTGCTGTTTTTTTGGTTGTGTAGTGTTGGTGTGCTGGTTGTGTAGTGTTGGTGTGCTGGTTGTGTAGTGTTGGTGTGCTGGTTTTTTGGTTGTGTAGTGTTGGTGTGCTGGTTGTGTAGTGTTGGTGTGTTGGTTGTGTAGTGTTGGTGTGCTGGTTGTGTAGTGTTGGTGTGTTGGTTGTGTAGTGTTGGTGTGCTGGTTGTGTAGTGTTGGTGTGTTGGTTGTGTAGTGTTGGTGTGCTGTTTTTTTGTTGTGTAGTGTTGGTGTGCTGGTTGTGTAGTGTTGGTGTGCTGGTTGTGTAGTGTTGGTGTGCTGGTTTTTTGGTTGTGTAGTGTTGATGTGCTGGTTGTGTAGTGTTGGTGTGCTGGTTGTGTAGTGTTGGTGTGCTGGTTTTTTGGTTGTGTAGTGTTGATGTGCTGGTTTGGTGTTTATGTAGTGTTGGTGTGTTGGTTGTGTAGTGTTGGTGTGCTGGTTGTGTAGTGTTGGTGTGCTGGTTTTTTGGTTGTGTAGTGTTGATGTGCTGGTTGTGTAGTGTTGGTGTGCTGGTTGTGTAGTGTTGGTGTGCTGGTTTTTTGGTTGTGTAGTGTTGATGTGCTGGTTTGGTGTTTATGTAGTGTTGGTGTGTTGGTTGTGTAGTGTTGGTGTGCTGGTTTTTTGGTTGTGTAGTGTTGGTGTGTTGGTTTGGTGATTATGTAGTGTTGGTGTGTGTTGGTGTGTAATTGTGCTTAACTAGTCTGCCCCTGGTCACCAAGCGATTAAGGGAAGCACCTGTTTTAACAAGCAAAGATAACCCCATAGGAAACCCCATCCAGAGAGAGAGAGAGAGAGAGAGAGAGAAACTGTTTGTGTGTGTGTTTGTATATACTGCATGTGTGTGTTTGTGTGTGTGTGTGTATATACTGTATGTGTGTGTTTGTGTGTCTGTTTGTGTGTGTGTGTGTTTGTGTATGTGTGTGTGTGTGCATGTGTGTGTGTGTATACTGCATGTGTGTATATACTGTATGTGTGTGTTTACTGCATGTCCTCTCACCAGTGCCTTCGCGTTGGGGTTCGCCTTCTTGTCCACGATCACTTTGGCCACTTTGTAGTGTCCACAGTGGGCAGCCACGTGTAGAGCGGTCAGGTAGTCGTTGGTCACGTCGTCCACGGGCACGTCGTGCTGGAGGAGCAGCTGAACGCAGTTCAGATGGTCGCCCTGTGTAGCCATGTGCAGTGGCGACAGGCCGTTCTGAACACAAACCACAAAAACACTGTCAACTCAAGTGCATTTACACTCATTCACAAAGTGCCCTATTGCAATGTAAAAATGTATGAGAACTTTGAATATTTCAAAAAATGCCCTCATTGTTCCTGTGCACGCTCACCATCTGCTTTATTAATCTTGTAAGGGCTTTTTGTGTAGCCAGTGTTGTGCTCTTCCCAGTTGGTTAGCTACCCTGAACCCCTCCACCACTGCTCAGGTTCCCACCACAGTAGTAGTGGCTGTGTGTCAGAACCAGCGAGCCAGATACAGCACGCCTGATTTAGTCTTCTGACTCTGACATGCGGAGTAGTGGACATTCTTGTATATGTGACTGTCCCAGTGTCCACCACTCAAACACTGGTCACTGATGCAAAACTAGAAGACGGCAGACACCTGCATGGCACCAGATCTAACTGTCACCTACAGGGGGTTTAACATAATAAATGCTTCTAATAAAGAAATTCAACTCCCTGAATTATTTACATTTCCCGATATCAGCAGAAAATGTCATAGAATGCATTGCTATGAAAACTGCAGCTCTACTATCAAATATGAGGGGACATCTCAGTACCCACTGCTCCCAGGGGCGGGGAGGGGATGGTGCCTGGAGAAGGAGGCGGGGTTAAGGTAGTGGGGTGAAAGAGGCGGGGTTAAGGAGGCGGGGTTAGGGAGGCAAGGTTAAGGAGGCGGGGTTAGGGAGGCAGGGTTAAGGAGGCGGGGTTAGGGAGGCAGAGTTAAGGAGGCAGGGTGAAGGAGGCGGGGTTAAGGAGTTGGGGTTAGGGAGGCGGGGTTAAGGAGGCAGGGTGAAGGAGGCGGGGTTAAGGAGTTGGGGTTAGGGAGGTGGGGTTAAAGAGTTGGGGTTAGGGAGGCGGGGTTAAATAGGCAGGGTGAAGGAGGCGGGATTAAGGAGGCAGGGAGTCATACTTTGGTTTTGGAAAGGATCGGAGCTCCTCTGTCCAACAGCATCTCAACCACCTGCTCATGGCCACTTCGTGCTCCACAGTGGAGAGGTGTCAACCCATCCTACACACACATACACACACGCACATACACACACATACACATAACGACACACACATACACAGACACACACACCATCACCAGTAACATCAGTGAAAACTAGATAGACATATTTACACTTAAAAAATACATTATAAAAAATCACAGGTAGATACAAAATACAAATGGCTCCGTATGCTCAAAAGAACTGTTGGCCATACTTCACAAAGAAGAACAGAACTGACCTGTTCTGTTCAGCTTGAGATAATATAGGTAACATGGCAGTGTCTTTAGTATTCTGGTGATGGGGACCTCTGGTGGCCAGAGGAGGGATCACCAGCACAGACTGACAGGCAGCAATCACCTGTTTGTAACTGGCCACAAATGTCCCTGAAGAGTCATATGTCTTAGTGATGAAGAGTGATATGTCTTTTTTGTTTCTGATGACCAATGAATGGAGAGGACACCCATGTTAAGACCTATTATAGTTTGTGTGTGACGTGCCGATGTGTGATGGTGTATACTGAATAATAGCATGCTCTCCTGGCACAGATGCTAAAACTTCACATTGTGTGTTTCTTGATCAGGGCTAAAAGGACAATACTATCCACCACATTTGTGTGTTGTGATAATGCTCCACAAAGCCACTATGCTAACACTAACGCTGTCCAGGGTGCTGAAGTCCAGCTCACAGACCGTCTGTGTTAGTCCCATACCTGCTGCATGTGTGCAGGGTGGAGTCTCCTTATTCCACATGACCACCTACACCTAACCCAGGCCTGCAGCTTCACACCTCCACCTACACCTTGGGAGTGGGGACGTAGTCACTAACACTTTGCCCCGTCACTCCCTGCGCATTAGAAACACTCTCACTCTCTCACTCTTTATGCATTACAGACAGATCAACCATCGACGACAGCTTACTGGAACCTGGAGCACCAGCCAGCTCCCCAATCCCCGGGAACACTGAATGGGCTCACTGCATCATCGTTCTACAAGCAGACTCTCTGGGCATCTGAAAGGGCCACCTGTTGCCCATGTGTTTGTGCTCTGACATGGTGAGCTCACTGTGTGTGTGTGTGTGTGTGTGTATGTGTGTACCTTGGTCTTGGCGTCGATCTTTGCCCCTCGGTCCAGCAGAAGTTTCACCATGTTCCCATTTCCTCTCTTAGCCGCTACATGCAGCGGAGTGATGTCATTCTACACACACACACACACACACACACCCACACACACACACACACACACACACACACACACACACACACACACACTGCTGTTGCTTTGATCTCATGTACATTTCAAAGGCAGGAAACCTGTTACAAGTATGCATTAACATTCTGAGGTCTTTTTCAATAATACATTTATGAATCTATTAAAAATGCAGCATTCCTCATGCTTAACAAGGAGTAAGTGATTGGTGCTTGATCTTCAGACCCCTCATATACCTTGGACAGATTTGCCATGTATGTTGTAAATGAGAAAAATGTTTCATTTACATCATAAATGTGAGACTGTTAAAGTGATATGAAAGCATGCTATTGGCTGCATTGCAGCTAAAGCCCACCAATCATAGGGGATTCCATCTCAATCATCCAATAATCTATAGCAAAGCAGGTGGTGATTGGAGACAGCTCCTCATAAACCTTTGTCTCCATGGGAATAGGCCCCACCCACTTTGCAGGAAATTATTGTCATAACAAACCACAGCTGCAGATGGTAACATAGCACAGCTCCAAATGTTTTCAACCCCAGAATAAACATGGAGGATTAACAGGACACTTTCAGAATGCAGACGAGTTGTTTGCACGTTTCGAGTGCAGGGTCACCAATCGCATCAAACAACATCACACCGGGGGTTTGTACAAGGTGCTGAACGTGTTCTGTTAACCTTGTGGAAACAACTCCCAGCTCCAGAGAAGCAGAAGCTCTCATGTTTCCATGGCAAAGCACACATCTCCCTATTTCTTCCACGTTTGTGACATGTTTTGTGTTGAAGGTGAGGGCACAGGGGTCAGGAACGCCCCGCACCACGCAGGTCCGTGGGTCAGGAACGCCCCCGCACCACGCAGGTCCGTGGGTCAGGATGGGTCAGGAACGCCCCCGCACCACGCAGGTCCGTGGGTCAGGAACGCCCGCCCACGCAGGTCCGTGGGTCAGGAACGCCCCCGCCACGCAGGTCCGTGGGTCAGGAACGCCCCCGCACCACGCAGGTCCGTGGGTCAGGAACGCCCCGCACCACGCAGGTCCGTGGGTCAGGAACGCCCACAGTGACTCCTCTCCCAGCATCGACTGTGGGGATGGAGGTGCTGAAGCAAGACCCAGGCTCCCCCAGCCCCCCTCTAACAGTGTGTCCCTCACCCAGGTCCTGGGTGAGCTCTGAACTGCACACTTCTGTGACTTCCTTCTCCAATGAGCTCTAGTTAAGCTCATCAGAAATTTGCCATTGGTGGGTTGTGTCAAGTGTGTCAGACCAGAGAAAGTGGTCAAATGTGCAAAGCATGAGATTCCAGGCATGCTGGTAGGAAGCACGGCGCCAGCACCACACGCTACGCTCAGCACAGCCAAGACACTGCTTGACTTAAAGACCTGTGTGCACTGAATGTGTTCCTCACAAACGTGTTTACAAACACATGCCATCACATCCGCACTGATCATATCATAAGTGTCCAATGGATGACCAGAACTGATTTGTGACGTACAAAACAATGACCAGGTTAAACTCTTCTGTTAGCCTATCAGATGGCTTAGTACAGGGATGTGGAACACCAAGCCTGGATGCAGAACTGTGCAGGGGGAAACATGCACCTGACCTCCACCCATGGCCTCATCCATCCATCCATGCATCCATCCATCCATCCATCCATCCATCCATCCATCCATCCATCCATCTATCCATCCATCCATCCGTCCATCTATCCATCCATCCATCCGTCCATCCATCCATCTGTCCATCCATCCATCCGTCCATCCATCCATCCATCCATCCATCCATCATCTGTCCATCTGTCGTCCATTCATCCATCCATCCATCCATCCGTCCATCTATCCATCCATCTGTCCATCCATCCCATCCATCATCTGTCCATCTGTCATCCATTCATACATCCATCCATCCATCCATCCAGCCATCCAGACTTCCATCCAACCACCGATCTGTATATCCCAAGCAGGGGTAGTGCATCCACAGAGGAGGAGTGAGGGAAAAGGGGAAAGAGAAAAGGGGAGAGAGAGACAGCTCAAGAGAAGAAGCGAAAGAGAACAAGTGAAAGTGAATGAGATAGAGGAAAAAAAGAGAGTAACTAAACTGCTTAAGCTAACGGGGCAGAGACAATGGGGAGGGAAGCTGGGGCTGGGTTACTGTGAAAGCAGGGGTATATCAGGCTCTGTGTGGTGCATTATGGGCAATACCTCTGTTGTTCTATTCACCATCATCTACGGTGAGATGTGAGGACAGGAGAGAACGGGCCGTTAGTATGTACAAACAAATAAACAAACAATAAACACAGATATATAAATTGGGGCAATAGAGGTAAAGCACTGTACACACAGACTAAACCCGTTAGTAAAGGGGGCAGGCAGTGTGGGGGTTCAGTAGAACTGTAATATACACATGACAGACAACAGCTTTTGATTCTCAAGCACTTGGGAACAGTGCAGCTCTGGGGCAGCCAGACAGGCTACTGGCATTCAGCAACCCCCAGCACCTCTGGGCACGTGTGTGTGTGTGTGTGTGTGCCGTGTGAAGACCAAGACAGCAAACAGAGCAGCGGATGTGAGGAGTGTGAGGAATGGGAGGAGGCCTGGGGTCAGGGGTCAGACCTTGGACTCGACGTCAGCGTTGTGGTCATTCTGGAGCAGCAGGGCCGCAGATTTGGTGTCGTCCTTGCGGGCGGCGATGTGGAGTGCGGGCAGACGCACCTTCCCCTTCGTATCATTCTCCAGCAGCAGAGACACCACCTGGTCATGGCCTTGCTGCAGTGCCACTGCCAGAGGGGTGAAGCCATCCTACACACACACACACATACACACACAATCATCATACATCATGCCTACAGCTGAAACCTTTAGCAAGAACCATTATACAAACAAAACACCACATCTACTCCATATGCACCAATAGGAGTACATGAAAGCACCTGGGTATATTAGGTACCTTTATGTACTCCAATTACTACACTGGCCCTCAGAGCTTCTGTCTTTGGTGAATATGTTTAAAGTCTAAATAAAGAGAGAGGAGGAAGAGAGAGAAAGCGAGAGACAGAGAGAGAGAGGGAGGGAGGGAGAGAGAGAGGGAGGGAGAGAGAGAGAGAGGGAGGGAGAGAGAGAGAGGGAGGGAGAGAGAGGGAGGGAGGGAGGGAGAGAGAGAGAGAGAGAGAGAGAGAGAGAGAGGGAGGGAGAGAGGGAGGGAGAGAGAGAGAGAGAGGGAGGGAGGGAGAGAGAGAGAGGGAGGGAGAGAGAGGGGAGAGGGAGGGAGAGGGAGGGAGGGAGGGAGGGAGGGAGAGAGAGGCACAAGGAGAGAACGAGAGAAAAAAATAGCAGCATAAAACTACTCAAGGTCACTCAGCCTCACAACAACAATCAATAACACACACTTCTCACACACACTTCTCACACACACACACACACACACACCTCTGTGGCGATGCTCTGGCTGGCTCCGTGCTCCAGGAGGAAGCGAACCACATCCAGGTGGTTCTCCTGCGCTGCCATGTAGAGCGGCGTGAAGCCATTCTGGAACAAACAACGTAACGCAAACACATGACCACAATGTAACACTGTTACCACATGACCACAATGTAACACTGTTACCACATGACCACAATGTAACACTGTTACCACATGACCACAATGTAACACTAATGTTACCACATTACTACAATGTAACACTAATGTTACCACATTACTACAATGTAACAGTAATGTTCCCACATTACTACAATGTAACACTAATGTTACCACATTACTACAATGTAACAGTAATGTTACCAATGTAACACTGTTACCACACCACAATGTACACTGTTTACAATGTAACACTGTTACCACATGACCACAATGTAACACTAATGTTACCACATTACTACAATGTAACAGTAATGTTCCCACATTACTACAATGTAACACTAATGTTACATTACTACAATGTAACACTAATGTTACCACATTACTACAATGTAACAGTAATGTTCCCACATTACTACAATGCAACAGTAATGTTCCCACATTACTACAATGTAACAGTAATGTTCCCACATTACTAAAATGTAACAGTAATGTTCCCACATTACTACAATGTAATTACTAAACGTTACCACAATGTAACACTAGTGTTACCAGATTGAGATGAGAGTGTTTCTTACACACAGGCTGCAGTTCCAGCCCACACTGATCTGCAAACAGTCTGTATGCTCCTCACTCCTGCTGCTCTACCTCCTTTATATTCTCTCTCTCTCTCTCTCATTCATCAGTATGACAGTTTAGCCAGTACCCTCAGTACTCCATGTCTCACAGCCAGTGGACACAGTCATTGTGCACTAACAGTGCAGATGAGCAGATCACACACTGAAACTGTTGAACCTCTAAAAATGTTTGGCTTGAATTTGGTGGGAGGGGTTTTTGGATATTGTTTCCATGGCAACCAGGCCAAAGGTTGCTATGGCTGTTGTCATTCTTGATATTTTTTTTTTTGCTGCAGTACTCACACCACACACACACACACACAGGTCTACCAAAGGTTCAGTCTTCAGTACACTTACCTACACCATGATGTGACCTTACTGCTTACTGAACCCATGTTACTACAGCAACAACGAGATGCTGACTCAAGCATGTGATAAGGTTTAAGGTCTTGTGCTGATCGTGCACACACCACACATGTCAAAACCACTTAGTGTGTGTGTGTGTGTGCGCAGAAAATTAGTGATCAAGACTGCAGGACATGGGCAATGTGTGCTGATGTTTGTGATGTATGCAGTAATGTGTGTCTGCTAGAGCCATCCAGTGTACACAATATCACCCTGCAACCTTGGCATGTTGTGAAATGATGTATGTGTGTGCCTTCCTCTGAATGTGTGTGTGTGTGTGTGTGTGTATGGCTCTGAGTGAATGTGTGTGTGCATGTGTGTGTACCTGACTGTCAGAGATAACATTGATATAAATGGCTGTGTATGTGTGTTTGTGTGATGTGCATGTGTGTATGTTTGTGGGTGTGTGTGTCTGTGTGTACATCCGGCTCTGAGCATTAACATTGTGGGTCTATATAACTGTGTATGTGTGTATGTTCATGTGCACATGTGCGTGTTTGTGCGCGTGCGCGCACGCGTGTGTGTGTGTGTGTGTATGTGTGTGCGTGTGTGTGTGTGTGTGTGTGTGTGTGTGCACCTGGCTCTGAGCGTTGACATTGGCACTGTTGGTCACCAGTTCTCGCACCACGTCTGTCTGGCCCGCCAGTGAGGCAATATGCAGCGCTGTGTTTCCTTTCTGTAGCACAGGAAACAGGAAGTGATCAGCAGAGACAGGAAGTGTTCAGACAAAGACAGGAAGTGATCAGACAAAGACAGGAAGTGATCAGACACATTGTTTGCTCTTAGCTAAATAATACAGTACCAGATAATACACTAAGAACCATCACTATTAGAAATAAATATATAAATGAATATCTAGCAGACACATACTTTTCCATCTGGCGCCATACACAATTTGTAATACCCACTGTAAATCAAGCGTGACACTAAAACATTATGAAGTCATACATGATACATATAACTGTGCCATCCTAGAGTTTTGAGACACAGCAACTAAACGATGCAGGTCGAACGCTGGATGGCAGCTAAGAGGTGACCAGCCAAGCCAGTACGCACACAGCTCCTCTCCCTAACACCCCAGCTGCTGATGTCACTCTGTGAGCCCCGGGGTGGATCCCCCAGTGTTGCCACATCGCAGCACGGCTCAGATGACCATGAGGTGTTGTTTCCGCTGACCTGACCGTAACCTCCTCAGGAATATCATTCACACTGGCTGTGAGGTGAGATGCTGTTTCCGCCGGCCTGACACAAGCGCACGTATGCATGCATGCGCACGCACACACACACACACACAGAGCCCACTTGTGCCCAGTAAAGCCACCAGTCTTTTTATACTCACAGAACATAGACATGGCGCCTGAATGGATCCGCTGGTCACACATACATGCTTGTGTATGTGTTTGTTTGTGCACATACTGTGTACATACATACACACACACATATATATATATATATATATATATATATATATATATATATATATATTGAAGAAACACACCTTCAAGAAAACAAACTCCTCCCCCCAAACCTTGCTAGTGCATCTGAAATAACTAATAGCATCCCAACGCAAGCACATCAATATTTCAGCACAGGTAACATGAAACATAAGCAGGATGAATCTCCTGCTTGTGAATTGTGGTCGTGTGTGTAGAGAGAGAGAGAAACACTGACCTTGGTGGCTGCATCTACGCTTGCCCCCAGCTTGAGGAGTTCTGCCACCACTTCCACATGGCCTTCTTTGGAGGCCAGATGTAGTGCGTTCAGACCGTTCTGAAACACCAGCTTCCAACGTTAGACACACTCCCAGTGTTAGACATACAAACACACACTCTCCCAGCACACACACTCCCAGTTTTAGACACACAAACACACACTCTCCCAGCCCACACACTCCCAGTTTTAGACACACAAACACACACTCTCCCAGCCCACACACTCCCAGTTTTAGACACACAAACACACACTCCCAGCACACACACTCCCAGTTTTAGACACACAAACACACACTCTCCCAGCACACAAACTCCCAGAGTTAGACACACTCCCAACACACACACTCCCAGGACACACACTCCCAGCACACACACTCCCATCACACACACTCCCAGCACACACACTCCCAGCATTAGACACACTCCCAGCACACACATTCCCAACAATAGACACACTCTAATCACACACAATGCTGATCACCTTGACCAGTCACACTATTGACTAGTTTATTATACAAAGTTTTGCTCATATGAAGCAAGTTCATAGCTGCAAGTTCAAATAATTGTTTTTCACATAATTTGTGAGTTTAAGTTAAATTGAATACAAATTGTCTTCCACTTAGTCAATTATAATTTAGTGTCTGTTGTGTATAATACAAAATAGTAATAGAAAGTAGCAGAAACAATCTGACCTGCAATGTGATTAATAGTGTAAATACCAGTAGCAATAGTAGTGTGAGTACCACTAGTAGTATGAGTAGCAGTAGTAGTGTGAGTACCACTAGTAGTAGTAGGAGTAACAGTTGTAGTGTGGTGTGGACCACAGTATCAGTAGTAGTGTTTGTAGCAGTATTAGTTTCAGTAGTAGTGTTTGTAGCAGTATTAGTATCAGTAGTAGTGTTTGTAGCAGTATTAGTTAGCATGTATAGCATGTATAGTGGTATTAGCAGTAGTGGTATTAGCAGTAGTACAAGGGTCTGACTCTCACCTGGTTGCAGATGTTGATATCCACGCCGCTCTTTATGTAGTCCAGCGCTTTCTCCAGATTACCTGCCCTCGCCGCCCGCAAGTAACTAGCATTGCTGTCCGACTAAAGTGAGAGAACGAGACAGACACACAAGGTTTAGCTCGGAGGTCAAACAGGAGTCACGTGTAGTCCAGTCTGAAGTCAGATGGAGATTGTACAACCCATACACCGCTACAGGTTATAGTCAGTGTGTAGTGTGTAGTGTGTAGTGTGTAGTGTGTAGTGTGTAGTGTGTAGTGTGTAGTGTGTAGTGTGTAGTGTGTAGTGTGTAGTGTGTAGTGTGTGTAGTGTGTAGTGTGTAGTGTGTAGTGTGTAGTGTGTAGTGTGTAGTGTGTAGTGTGTAGTGTGTAGTGTGTAGTGTGTAGTGTGTAGTGTGTAGTGTGTAGTGTGTAGTGTAGTGTGTAGTGTGTAGTGTGTAGCCTAGTCCATGTAGAGCTGGAGTGACGAATGTAAAATACATCTGACATGGGCACATTCAGTCATGTGAATGAGAGGAAACCCTAGCGAGTTCTGCTTCTTAACACAGACACACTACATCATACATATCAGATCTGTGTCTCAGACACTCCCACAGGAACATGACAGGTTCACTAGGTCCAAGACCTCCAGGCGTCCATACTGGACCGATCATATTCCTGTCCAACTATCAGCTGTCCCCCGTACGGCCCCGGTAAACAAAGACAAACCAGAAATGTTCGTCCCTCTCTGTACAAACATTCGCAGTATTATGTGTGGGGTGAGTCCCTCTCCATACAAACATTCGCAGTATTATGTGTGGGGTGAGTCCCTCTCCGTACAAACATTCACAGAATTATGTGTGGGGTGAGTCCCTCTCCGTACAAACATTCGCAGTATTATGTGTGGGGTGAGTCCCTCTCCGTACAAACATTCGCAGTATTATGTGTGGGGTGAGTCCCTCTCTGTACAAACATTCGCAGTATTATGTGTGGGGTGAGTCCCTCTCCGTACAAACATTCGCAGTATTATGTGTGGGGTGAGTCCCTCTCTGTACAAACATTCACAGTATTATGTGTGGGGTGAGTCCCTCTCCGTACAAACATTCACAGAATTATGTGTGGGGTGAGTCCCTCTCCGTACAAACATTCGCAGTATTATGTGTGGGGTGAGTCCCTCTCCGTACAAACATTCGCAGTATTATGTGTGGGGTGAGTCCCTCTCTGTACAAACATTCACAGTATTATGTGTGGGTGAGTCCCTCTCAGAATTATGTGTGGGGTGAGTCAAAACATTCACAGAATTATGTGTGGGGTGAGTCCCTCTCCATACAAACATTCACAGTATTATGTGTGGGGTGAGTCCCTCTCCGTACAAACATTCACAGAATTATGTGTGGGGTGAGTCCCTCTCCGTACAAACATTCGCAGTATTATGTGTGGGGTGAGTCCCTCTCCGTACAAACATTCACAGTATTATGTGTGGGGTGAGTCCCTCTCCGTACAAACATTCACAGTATTATGTGTGGGGTGAGTCCCTCTCCGTACAAACATTCACAGTATTATGTGTGGGGTGAGTCCCTCTCCGTACAAACATTCACAGAATTATGTGTGGGGTGAGTCCCTCTCCGTACAAACATTCACAGAATTATGTGTGGGGTGAGTCCCTCTCCGTACAAACAACTCTTCTCACCTGTGGCATTCTGTGTTATGTTCTGGTCTTTGGTTTGTAAAAAGAATTGGACACAATGGTAAATGGCAGGGGACCTTCCTTTAACCTGTGCATATGTGTGTGTATATGTGTGTATATGTGTGTATGTGTGTGTGTGTGTGTGTATGTGTGCGTGTTCATGTGTGTAACCTCTAGCCCAGTGTCAACAACTTAATTTGGGTTTGGGTTCATTGTATTTGACACAAATGATAACACAGCAAGGGTCTTCATGTCTAAGTTTAACTCTACATATCTCTCACTCTCTCTCTCTCACACACACACACACACACACACACAAACTCACTCACACACACACTGTGAGATCCGATCAACGGTAAGGGTTATTCCACTGGGATTTGCCCTAAATGAGTCGCTGCAGATTCTAGCTAATTATAGCCCCCTAGTAAAGTCCTTCTGTGCAACGATAACCACCAACTCCACCAGCCTCCTTGAGCACTTGTGTGTTTGAGTGTTTATTTGTGGTTATCTAGTCAATTTAAGCAGATCTCCTGCAATATACAATCAATCGCAATCAAATTCTTCTTCATGTGTAGATGAGATCTTCCATTTTCCTTCAGAGAAGCACTGCTTGTGCGATATGACGCCTTCCTGTAACAAACTGATTTCACCACAGGACACCAACCAAACAGCAGTAGCAAAATCTCAGAAGCAAAGTCAGACAGCTCCCAGACAGTCAGACCGCTCCCAGACAGTCAGACAGCTCTCAGACAGTCAGACAGCTCCCAGACAGTCAGACAGCTCCCAGACAGTCAGACAGCTTCCAGTTTACAGAACGGACTCAAAAACGTTCCTCTCATAGCAGCAGTGCTACACAGACTGGCATCAACTCAGGTCTCATTCTCATGCTTGTAATCTCAACAAAGTTCAATCGCACATTGGGATTAATGGAACTGACATATGACTGGTCATTAGAAGAGAATCGTGATAAGAGAATCAGTTAATACATACGTCAGACTAATTAAGTTATGAGTGAGTGGCGCAGGCTACTCAAACCACAGCTGTGGGACGAACACTCAGCTCAAAACGAGAGAACAGGTAAGGGATGTGAATTTGAACAACTAGTTTGAGTATTTGTGTGTGTGAGTGTGAGTGAGTGAGAAAAAGAGAGAGAGAGAGGGAGAGATAGAGAGGGAGAGAGAGAGAGGCTCTTAGATTTTCTTGGTAATAAATTCTGAAGTACATTATACTGTTGACCCCAGCTGATAACTGCTGCTTTCCTGAGGGAGTGTGTAGTGTTTGTGTGTGTGTGTGTGTGTGTGTGTGTAAAAGGAGGGTGGGGGGGAGAGAAGGAGGGAAAGGGTTTCCAAGAACACACACAGGCTGTCTGCTGCTTAAAGTTTTGGGTTACCCATGTGTACGCTTCCAGCTTTTCTCAGTGCCATTCAGAGTTAATGTGTTTTCCCACATGGAGCCACATACAGCACTTCTGCTCAAACCTGTCACTGTATTCAAGGCTTTTAGGGAAACCTGTTATGCTTCTGGGGATACACAGCCACACAGCCACTGTTAATTAGGCAGAACTTTCAACCCTGCCAAGCTGAACAAACTGGGACCTTTGATAACTGACTGCCGGGACAGATATATAATTGCTAATGCTAATGATACTTTTAAGACCAAAATGGAAATCAATTATAAAATGTTTGGGTAGGTGCTCTCCCTCAACTGAGTTTGTTTGAGGTGCTGTTTGGAAGGGGATGTAGACATACCAAAGAAATTGACTGGTCTAATGGTTTCATTTTGAAAATATTCAGTCCAATTCTGAAAGTGCTACTTCTTGGGCTTCTGATTTTATAAATACACTTCCTCTGTGCAATATGATTTTCCCATTATAGTTCTGTTAATCTCCAATATGTTTCAAGTCAGTGAAGTGGATTAAAAGTAGTCTTAATGTAAAATGTATTCTTAAGTGCAGAACGCACACATGCCCTGGCGGTATCCTCTGGCTCGCACGTGGCCATTTTGTCTTGGCATGTTTGTTTTGATTACACATTTCACTGTTCTGTAAAATTACAGTAAAATATTTTACAGTCCCAACTTGTAGATATACAGTACTTTACTGGCAACTAAAATTGCCAGTAATTTACTGTAAATTTTACAGCACATTTTTTACAGTGTGGTTCTTTATGTATTTGAACAGTCTCCATGCCCTTCTACCCTCATGGAGGCCTGTGTGCTAAAAACAAAGTGTGAAATAAAGTGTGAAATTGTCCATCAAGTGTTTCTAGGCTCACTCTTGTCCAAAGGCTCAGATACAAAGTCAAATACCACAAGAAACAAGTGCTGTGCTGTGAAAGTGATCCCTTGTTAAAACAACCAGCCATAAAAAGACCAGCTAGATTCACATAGAAAAAAAACACACTCACACACCGTGTAAAACAGAACATTAATATAAGGGGATGACTCTGACCCTTCTGTGTATCCGGTGAAGGTACACAACAGTATAAAAATATTCTTTCACACACACACACACACACACACACACACACAACAGAATAAAAATACCCGCACCTGCTTGCTTCCACTCACTAGCGGGCTGTTATGTAAGTGTTAGAGGGTCAGTACATTGGAAGATCAGAGAGACAGATGGAGGCTAGCTGCAGAGCGTTAGCGTCTACTCCAAACACACACCGAAATGGAGAAGGAAAGACAATGGGGGTCGCAGATAACAGGGACGACACAAACATGCCTAATAAAGCCTCACGCCATGTCATTTAGCGTGTGTGTGTGTGTGTAATAAAATCTGTTTTATTATTTGAAATAAATGTTGATTTGATTTATTAAATTCTGAAATGAACTATTTTTTTATTTCTATTGTATTCCTAATTTGTACTATATTTATGTATATTTTTGGCAATGACCTTCCTGAGGTGTTGGGTGGTAATGAGCTTCTTCTTTTCCTGTGTGAAGCATGTTGAACTGCAGGTGTGTATGAAAGGCGCTATATAAATAAACTTGCCTTGTTAGAATGGCATACACACACACACACACACACACAAAAGAAGAAATGCAGGAATAGTTCCATCTGACAAAATACCTGACAAAACAGAGGTGTAACACAGGTGTAAAATGTGTGTTCCAGAATATAGATCTAGAACACAGGAAGCTGGGCTTATGGTTATGGTGGCATAGAAGACTGGCATTTATTTAATATTCTTAATTAATTAAACTTTCCTAAGAAGTTCAATTAAAAGTTTTCAATTCTAATAGAAATCATGCTATTAGTCTAGAGTCAATAGTTTAGTTTAGAAACTGGAAAATGGCAAAAACAAAAGCTAACAAAGGAAATGACCAGAATGGACAAACAACACAATAAACCCAATAAACCCAATGACCCAGAACTGCTCAGCACCGCAAGAAGGTCAAAATGGAAAAAGGGTTCTCAAAAGACTTGAGAAAGTACAGGCAGAACATGCCATCATAAACAACAAACTGCTAGAGATCCCGCGCGAACAGACCATATGCGACAGGGCCCTGAAGGACGTGTGGTCGTGAATGGCCGACATTCAGAAGAACAAGGACAGTCAAACCAAAGAGCTAAAGGTGAATCTACAGGGCACGGAACACAGGGTGAGACACAGCAGTCCAGGGCTGGCAGGACACCCTGAAGGTGCAGCGGTCCAGGATGGAGCTGGTCTCCCTGAAGGTGCAGCGGTCCAGGATGGAGCTGGTCTCCCTGAAGGTGCAGCGGTCCAGGATGGAGCTGGTCTCCCTGAAGGTGCAGCGGTCCAGGATGGAGCTGGTCTCCCTGAAGGTGCAGCGGTCCAGGATGGAGCTGGTCTCCCTGAAGGTGCAGCGGTCCAGGATGGAGCTGGAGCTCCTGCAGGACTACCAACACTTCCCAAGCCTTGAGCGCCGCCCGGCCGAACACGAGAAGCCTCGAGCACTGGTTCACCGCGGACCAGGGACAGAGGAGATCCTCCAAACGACCAGTGGAGAAGGTGAGATAAAGGTGAGATAAGCTGTTTCGGGCATCGTGTACTCCTGCTCCAGCAAGTGGGGAATGGATACAGTAACACCATAGTCCTGCCTCCCTGAGTGCTTGTACCATCACCCTGATAAACATGTAAGTGTAAAAGGAGCATGTGTCAGATGTCATAAATGTAAAATGTAATGTAAATGTAAATATAGGAATTTGACCATCATGAGTTTCAGAATAGAATATAGTGGCTTTATTGTCACTATGTAAGAACAATGAAATTTGTCTAATGCACTGAAATAGATCAATGGGTATTAATTTGAGGACGTGCACATGTGATGTGTCCATAAATATATATTCACATACAAACACCATCTAATACGCATAGCCATGTTAATAAGCAAAATGTTTCCATCCCAGTTCGAACGTTCTGAGGAAGGCGGTAGGTGATGATGTCGAGATGAAGACCACACCTGGTAAGGTTAAAAGGCCGCAGAACAGGAGAGGTTCCTTCAATTATGCAGCTCATACCGACCTAAATCTTTATTAAATATTACACAGTGTTTACATACGCCATTTGCCACATCTGTGTTCTCCCTCGAACAATAAACCTGAATCAAAGTGGATTTGCCTTAAATCGCTCTGGTATTGATAATACAAAGTTTTATAATATTCTACATTGCGCCAAACATCTTGATAAACAAGTTTTTGCAGTTTCTTTATAGACTGAAAAAGCATTTGACCGCGTGGAGCGGAACTATTTAAGCTCAGTACTTTTGAAAATGAATATTGGTCCAATTTTGCACAAAGTGATTGAAATTCACTATGGCCTGTGTCCAAACCAATAATGACATATCTACACTGTCTCCCTTAACACAAGACAAGGCTTATTCTTTTCTGTCCTTTTACACTCAGAACTGAAGCTTTATGCATCGCAACCAGAACATATTCAGGGATACTGCCAGCACACATCGATGCACATGTGACTTCAGTGCATGCAGATGATATTATTCAGTATATAACCAAACCTCAAGAAAGAGTCTGTTTGAACCACTATGCCAATGTGGTGCTATTTCTGGCTGCAAAGTGAACATTTCTGGCTGCAAAGAGTTGCTGTACGTCACATAGCAGCAGAAAGCAAGACCTCAATAAATATGTTCTTCATGGGGACACATTCAGCCAGTGCCCAGCTATACACATAACCAATGACTTCAATCACCCCTGTCACCTCAATTACACCCTACTACTTAAGAAGACTTGGAAATTTGGAAACGATTACCCATTTCATTAATTGGATGCACAAACTGCATAAAGGTGAATTTCTTCTCATATTTCTTTATGAGACTCAGTGCACCAGCATTTATTTAATGGCAGGACAGCCAGATTGCTGGGTTTAGATTTCTAATGAAACAATAAGTCTGCTAGAGTTATCAGAATCACTTTATTCCACTGGGTATGTTAGACTTTCCAGTAATATGTCTTGGTGTGTGCACGCACGTATGACATGTAACATACCAGACAGGTGCACTGATTATTTACACATATTCAAGAGAAAATAAGAGATTAAACGAAGACAGACGATAAAGAGCGTGGTGGTGACCTTTAAATGAAAGAATGCCTGATGTCCCAGTGTATTTGTTATTGGGCAACTCTCAGTGCATGACAGCACACTTTCAAAATTCTCCTGCATTGAAAGTGTAATTAGAGCAGCACAACACATGGGATTTCCCTCCTCACCACATGCTTCCCTCCAACATAGACACAAATCTGCTGCTGATAACTCATATCTCCATAAACACACCTGCAAACTATGGTTAGCAACAACAACAAAAATCAACAAAAATCATCTTGCAACACATTAATCTAAACACCCTATTCTACATAAATCGTCCTACCAGAGTTATTACAATATAACATTATACAAATATGGTACAGCTAAGAAATAGCCTCGCGTCATGCCTTAGAAGGAATACTCAACTTTGTCCTGCCTCACAAGGCAACTCTACTCAGTGTTTCCCAGTCATAGTCTCTACACAGATGGGCCATGCAGGGAGGTAAAATCACTCTGTGTCAAATCTTACATCAGGACATTTTTCAAACACACTCGTGTTGGGCCGCATGTACGAGTTGCGTGCGCTGGTCTAGCAGTGTGTGAGGCTTTTAAGGGACGTCAGTAAAGCGTAGCTACGGGAAATAACCCGAGATACACTCTCCCTCCCTAAAGCACACGAGTCTCACAATCACACACCATTACCACAAGAAAATCCTGCACCTGTGGGAAACGATATTTGACCAAATAATGCAATAGTTCCAATTACATAACAATTTATTTATCTATTTATTTTAATATTTACAGGTTAGACTCGATATTAGGGCCGGAGAAGAAGAAAGACTGGTGCCTCTTACATTTATAGAACTAGAAAAAAAACTGTGAGGAAGACGACCTGATATGGTAAACATTTAGTTTGAACAAAACAATAAAGAATATTTGTGGATGGACATACAAAGCGTGAGAGTTGTGTCATTGGATTATTATTATTATTGTTATCGTATGTGTCCGGGCTGCCTGGAGCTGTGATATGCATCTAAAGACCCAAACTAAAATCCAGGGCAAATCTCAGACTTGTGCAGACTTGGACTCTCATGACAGGGCCACTGCAGTGTGAGGTGACGATTCTTGCCACTGGGGCAGTACATCTCCAGGCTCCAGGGAGCTGCCAGCAGAACAGCAGCTCCACTCAGCAGTGGCCTGAATCAGCTCTGGCGATGGGGCTGTAGCTCCGGGTTTGATCCAATACCAAATTCATGTTATGGGTGAACTTTGAGCAGAACCATTCTAAAAGATAAACGTAAATTCAGGACGCAAAATGACCTGCTCCGCCTACATTTCTGCCTTTCCTTATAGTTGAGTCACAGTGTGTCCCAATTGCATATTATTTTCTAATACTAACTAATACTAAATGTTTTTCAGTATATAGTATGCAGTATGGTTAAAAGTGTCAAACTTGAGTATACTCAAAAATTCAAGATGCGTATTTAGAACTGGTCAGTTTTTGAGTATAGTTTGAATGGACACATAATTGTCCCAAAACGGAAAAAGAGGAGCTACTTGTGTCTGGAAATTTTTGAAAAAATGGTAGAACACCTAAACTGCTCATCGGCGACGGTTGCAGTCAAACGTGTGTAATTAACAAACATAATAAATTGTTAGTTAGTTAGCATCCGAGTTAGTTAGCATCCGAGCTGTTGTATTGTTTGGCCTTCATAGGTTAGGTTAGCTAATCAGCCAGCCAACTGACAGCAACTAGATGTAATTTATCTGTATTCATAAACAAGGTAGAATATGAGAATATTTATTTATTTAGCTTTAACACCAGTGTAAATGTAGTATATTCAACAAGCTAGTTTCACCACCACACATGTCTGAAGTTAGCGCTCCAGTGAACTCATTATTTGTTTACTTTTTGGTCAAGGTTCAGTTGCAGTGAGGTTAGAAGTGTTAGAAGTGTGATGGGTCTCTCGAAAGTAAATTATATAATCAATCTAGTGTAAAACCTCAGCTATACTCTACAATACGCTAATAATAACTGACTTTAGCTAACACAAGCGCCCTGAACTATGTCACACTGGAATCAAGCTAAATTGGACATGTCCAACCAGCTAAATGCATTACCGTGCATAATGATTTATACTTAAAACAATGTGTGTACTAGTGGAAGTAGGTTAAATAGTGAATAGAGACAGGCAAGAAAACATCATTTACTAGTATAAAGGTACATATGCCACGTTTGTAGCTGATTAACATGATTTTACATTTTTAAAAAGATCCTATATGTTTTCTAGATGTACATCGAGACATTTTTTTTCAGTTAACGAGAATGCCAGAGCAGGTAGAGAGGCAGGTAGAGAGGCAGGGCAGACCGTGAGGATGGAGCACACAGTTGAGCAGAGACAGACACTACAGGGCCTACAGCAGAGTAGCTAGGTGTGCTGGTTACGTACTCAGGAAGTAAAATAACATTTACTTGTGCATACAAAGTAGAAATGTAAATAGTTTCAGTAGAATTGTACGACTATAGCAAATCCCATAAAGGAAGATTTGATTTGGTAAAGATTTCATAGAGCAAAAGTTTCTCTCAGATCTCGGTACAGTCCAGGTGTGGCCCTGTCATGCTGATTCCCTAGACTGACCTGCACTTACTGTTGCAAACACATGCACACACACACACACACACACACACACACACACACACACACGCGCGCGCGCACACACACACAGTCATGTACCAGCACAATATAGCCTGAATGGGGCACAATTTAGCTAATGCCAACCCCACCTCTCCATGCCCCAGCCACATGGGTATATACACACACACACAGACACACACATGGGTATACACACACACACACACTCACACACAGACCCCACTCCCCACCCCAGATGCACCCCTTGTAAAAGTATAGCCCCCCTCACCCCAATTACATTGTTTATCTCTGAGCTCCACCTGTTCCCCTGGGGGGAACTAGAGGGGGTCTAGACTACTACCCACACCCACACACACCCTCTACACAGACACCCACACACCCCTTCTACGTTCATACACACACACCCTCTATACAGACACCCACACACCCCCTCTAAATAAACACACACACACACACACACACACACTCTCCATACAGTCCTTCTACACTTATACACACAAAACAGCGTTACACATTGATGGAACCAAGCTATAGAGGAACAATGCTTATAGTATTATGTATTATAGTGTTCACTGGTGCTGTTTATCCTCATTCTGCAAATCCTTCCCATCCATCCATCCATCCATCCATCCATGTGTTAATAGTATGTGGGAGACACTTCATAACTGGCCCCTGTAGCACAACAAGCTTTTTTGCCCATCCCCCC
>JAGXOD010000002.1:11452500-11487500 GCA_020368025.1 Brachyhypopomus occidentalis | reverse complement strand
CAACAGTGTGAGGAGAGTTTGTGTTTCCGTTTAACATAAAGACCACTTGAGTTTTGTGGTTATGACCACAAACGTAAAGCCCTAGAAATAAAATGTTTAGCATTTCATTTCAGCCGTGCAGAGTCATCAATATATAAAAAACTAGTTTTTATTCTCTTTCATCACGGTTTTGCCTCTAATTGTAATACTTATTTCTGAACATATTTCATAACCTACACACATGCTTCATAACCTACACACATACTTCATAACCTACACACATGCTTCATAACCTACACACATAATTCATAACCTACACACATGCCTGCCTGCATTAGAGTCCATACATCGTACATCCCCCACACGCACCAGGCTGAAGAAACGGAATGGCCACGGATGGCTGGTCTCGCCACCACCATTGACAGTACTGGGACCACAGACGGTACTGGGACCACTGACGGTACTGGGGCCACAGATGGTACTGGGACCACTGACGGTACTGGGACCACTGTCTTGATGTGAGCCAATCACAGTCAAGCTGCAAAGCCTGACAAGCCTGCAGCGTCAGTCGTGTTTGTTGTCACGCAGAGAGGGGTCTCCCAGAGAGGGGTCTCCCAGCAGAGAGGGGTCTCCCAGAGAGGGGTCTCCCAGCAGAGAGGGGTCTCCCAGCAGAGAGGGATCTCCCAGAGAGGGGTCTCCCAGCAGAGAGTGGTCTCCCAGAGAGGGGTCTCCCAGAGAGGGGTCTCCCAGCAGAGAGGGGTCTCCCAGCAGAGAGGGATCTCCCAGAGAGGGGTCTCCCAGCAGAGAGGGGTCTCCCAGAGAGGGGTCTCCCAGAGAGGACCAAGCCAAGCCTGGGAGTGCAGAGGATCGCAGGACGGCGGATCCACACTACACAGCTCGGGTGAGACGGAGGCGCAAACACGGCAGGTCACCAGGCTACGAAAAAAAATCTCACACGCTGTCTTTGCCTTGTGATATGCCCTGGTGAAATAGTTTTAATTCAGATCAGACAAAAGCAAGTGAATGATACACACACACACACACACACACACACACGTGCGCACACACGCACACACACATATGCTTCCCCACAGGTATGTCATTTATAGGCCTTCACATTAGAATTAGAGGATAGCTGCAGACAGAAATCCACAAGGTGCAAAGTAGAACGATATCCCAGCATGCATCAGGAGGACGTTGTTGCTATGGCAACCCAAGAGGAAAAGTGGCTCTGCAAAAAGAGCTCACAGTCCTCAATAGCTGTGAAGATGACTGCTCAAGCACCTCAGTCTCATTAGCCAATCAGAAACAGTATCTGCTACAGTCACACACACACACACACACACTCTCAAGCAAGAATCACATTTAGAGCCCTGTATGCACTGTATGCAAAAAGAAATGAAGGACAAACTGAAGCTTTCATTAAAGGAAGCCTTAAACCACCCAGTGCAGACAGACTACTGAACCACCCAGCTCCGAGTGCAGACAGACTACTGAACCACCCAGCTCCGAGTGCAGACAGACTACTGAACCACCCAGCTCAGAATGCAGACAGACTACTGAACCACCCAGCTCCGAGTGCAGACAGACTACTGAACCACCCAGCTCCGAGTGCAGACAGACTACTGAACCACCCAGCTCAGAATGCAGACAGGCTACTGAACCACCCAACTCCGAGTGCAGACAGACTACTGAACCACCCAGCTCAGAATGCAGACAGACTACTGAACCACCCAGCTCAGAATGCAGACAGGCTACTAAACCACCCAGCTCCGAGTGCAGACAGACTGACAGCCTCCTATGAGGTTCGAGCCCTCACACAACGAGCTCATTTCCACATGAGGGCTGTTCTAATGAGAGGCTTTGGTGGCCCATGCTGCAGCCTGGCACTGCACTGCAGAACAGCCATGACACATGAGCAAGCAAAGACGCAAGCAGGACCACACACACACACACACTGCCCCTCCTGCACTCACAGCCACCGACAGCCCCTCCCCCGCCCCACCAGGGTGCGCCATCGCCCCTCGATCGCATCACTGCACAGGAGGAAGACAGTGAGTAACAGAACACTTACGGTTATGACCTCATCTCCTACTCCCCCTCCCCCTCCCTCTCTCTCTCTCTCTCTCCCTCTACCTCTCTCTCCCTCTCTCTCTCCCTGCAGCTACCAGGCCCACACACGTTCCCCCACACCGTGTGTTAACTGGGGCATTCTTGTTTCTTTAGTACAACCTTCATTAATGAGTGTAAGAGGTGTAGCGCACATGCGCACGGACGCACCTACAGACGCTTGCTGATCATTTGTCAGCCAGCCGCTGCTACAACCATTCCACAGCACCACCAGAGAGGTGGAGCTTACTGAATGCATCCAGCCACACACACACACACACACACACGCACACGCACACGCACGCACGCACACAATAGCCGCTCACGCGGTACATGGTCGGGCAGGATAGCAGGCTCAGTGCTGCTTCAGGAAACCGCTGTAATTTAACTCCTGTTCTGAACTGCACTGTGCTTAGACTGTGCTTAGCTCTCTCGTCTGCAGCAGGCTTGTAGACTGGTGTGATAACGCTCTGCTCATGTGTGCCCATATACACAGAAAGCCCAACCTCAAAATGCGCAAGAATATAACTAACACAGCATTAGCAAAACATTACGTATCAACATAAAGTATTAAACAAAACACATGGTACTTTAAATGTAAGCTATGTGGACACCACAGACATATTTAGTTGATTTTCATTCCCACAGTTCCTCTACATGTACTGTGAAACATTTGCTTGTTATTAACACACATGGCTGGTTGTTAATAAAATAACGTTTAGTCTGTCTTTCCATGGCGCCCTGGAAACACACAGATATGCTGCTGGTTAGGATCAGTAGCAGCACGAGTGTCATACAGCTCTGCTGCTCCCTGTCACCAATCACACGATCTAGTAACCAAGTACCCAGTTAATGGTTCAACCAAAGACACGCTGGACAAAACTCTCCCACTCCCATAACCATAGTAATACTAGTGCAGACACAGCTGTGTGAGGGTGAATCTCAGGCTGTAGGCACATGAGAGAGACTGTGTGACCAAAATGACATTTCAGCAGAATGCAGTTGGAACACAGACATAGATGCATGCGCACACACACACACACACACACACACACACACATACACACACTAAGCATTGAGAACTGCAATAACAGCACAAACTGGATGTCAAAACACACAACTCCATCCTCAGCACACACCGTTTTAGGCAAAATGTGTGTCTATGTGTATATTTTACACACGCGAGTGTGTGTTAATATGTTTGCGCACGTTTTCTGTGCTGTGTGTACATGTGTGTGCTCTAGGACCAGGTGCAAGAGGCAGTTCCAAGGTTAACAGTCCCTTCGACATGCACTTGGCATGTCACATACATTCCTACACACACACTCTTGATGTGTGTCTGCGGACAAGCGCCTGATCAATCGGAAATAAACCATTCAAGGTACCAAGATACCAACTGTCTAATCATTTGTATAATGAGCATCTATCTGTCTACTTACTATTATATTTTTATTTTCATACAAATGTGCATTTGAAAGGTGAATATGATTGCAAGTGCAGATAATTCAATCACGTCCTCAGTGAACTTTTTTAATGTCGCCATCTAATCGAGTTCTGTATGAATGCCGCTTGTACGTCAACACACTCTCCATCATCAGATCAGGCCGCTCAGCAAAACAGGACGCAGCACACCCCACCGTACAAAATGTCCTTCCGCACATTTCGTGGAACTACATATTTCCAGCAAAGTGGTTGCCAAATCCTCAAATTTACATTTTGCATCTTTAAGATTTTTTTTTTTTAAATCTCAAACCCAAAGAAGAAACAAAAAACAAATTGAAAAAATCTTTCTGCAGAGACCAATACTATCAGTATTGAACAAGCATTTGCTGTTACAGTGATATATTACAGCCAGACTGAAAACTGTAAAATGACCAGCAAATCACATCAATCACGTCTACAGAAATGCAATGCAGGTCTGCACACAGACACAACGCGCTCACACACACGCATGTCTATCTGATCCGAGACATAACATGGCTACTGTGAATCTGACATTGAGATAAACTATAAAACCTTTCACCACAGACACCTGAGCCTCTACTACAGCGTGGCTGTAGCAAAATGCTTCTGTCTGTGTGTTTCTGAGACAAACACCATACACAGTTCACTGGACATGTGGAGGGTGTCAGTTCACTGAGATCAAAAGACAGCAGTGAATGAAAGAATGGTGAGTAAAGAGCGGGGGAGAGGTGGAGAGAGAGGGAGGGGGCGGAAGAGGGATAGAAGCAGAGGGGAGGAGCAGACAGGCACAGAGACCCGGAGCTGGAGTAGGACCAAGGACGCAATATCAGATTCATGCTTAGCAAATACAACAAAAAGCAATTACTATGGGTGTTATATTACGACTAATCAGAGACAGACTATAGACTGATTTACCAGTCTTTGTGTATGCACACAGTACACATTTGTGTGTGTGTGTGTGTGTGTGTGTGTGTGTGTGTGTGTTTGTTCCTCTGGCACAGAGACAGTGGCAGATGAGAGAGGAGGGAAAGGCCATCTGCCTGCGTTACACTCCCCTCCGTGGCCTCACTAACACACTCTCACACATACACAATCATATTGTTTTGCTATACCAATTTCCCAAACACACCCTGTGCTGATGCTCTTAACAGTGTCAGTCCTGCATCCTAGCACGCCAGAGACAGATTCTGCTTAAATCCACCACCTGCTATGGGCAACATCTAGTGTTTAATGGGGGTTTAAACTAAAAATAAAATTAGTGGATGCCTGCACAAACAATTGGAATCCATTGATCATGCTATCCAATAAAGCTACCATTCACTTACTGATCAATATTAGAGATTAAGGAAGCCAGACAAGAAAATTACTCTAGGAGTGTTGATTTAATTTTTTTCAGCTCAATTTAATTCAATTCATTCATCAATTCTATTCAAATATCACCTCCAATAATAGACATTGATACAATGTAGCTTAATAGAAATATGAACAATCCAGAAACAATGCTGAAAAAGATTATCTTGGAGAAGACATACATTTTATACATTTTTAGACATACATAAGTGTTAATGAGGCATAATTCTCAATTCCACAATTCCACACCTCTCACCTTACAACACGTGCACTCATTAACACCTGATTTAGACAGGTGACTGACTGGTCTCTAAAGAGATGACATCAAATTATTTGTCCTCGTTTTGACCTTTGTGGCCACAGGGTCAGGAGGTTCAAATCAAATGCTGAGGTCACTTCCTGGCAATGCTGCTTTGGGGATTTACAGCGGGTCGGGCTTGTTTAGCTATGTTGGTGCTCCCATATAAATGGTGTAATCTCCCGAAGTGGGAGGAATGATGTCAGAGGTATTAAGTATCCAATGACTCTATACTTCGGTTCTGTAATTTCCACCCTCCACAGTACCGGATGTGATGATCCTACCCACTAGCTTTAGCCAAGTAGCATCAGAAGAGCACATTCTCACTTTTTAAATCTTGTCTCTGGAAAGACTGGAACAAGTACAACAATCATCATCGACACACACAGCCTAATTCTGCCAAGGTTAGCAGTGAACTCATTAACACCCCTGCTGTGCTATGGTGCACGCACACACACACACACACACACACACACACACACTTGAAGGTAACCATTTTCTTTCTGGCTGTGGGTTTAGGAGAAAGACTAATCTGTTGAAAATCAGCACCCTCCTTCTTTTAAGAGAAATACAGACACACACACACACTTAAATTTGGATTGAGATCCACCCCTAACACACAATTATACTATATATATAGTACCACTGTTGTGTGTTAGGGGTCGATCTCAATCTGAATTTAAGTGTATATTCTCTGATCCTAAAATATATATATATGATCTATATATGATCCTATATATATATATATATATACACATCCACCAATAGTCAGTTTCTGACTACATGTACGGCCTTGGTTGCATGGTTGTTGGTGGAAGACCATTCTCAACCCTGCACCGACACCAACACGTAAAATGTCCAGCCTGATACACCAGCTTCACCAAACCAGGATCAGGGAGAGGGAGGTCCCTACCTGATGACCCTATGAATAGCTTGTGAGGTGTTAAGACTCTAAGAGGTTATTATGGTTGAAGAGATTGATCTGGCTTTATGTTAAACCCTAATGGTTTGCCACACAACATTATACATCTCGGCCTGTGAATAATTACATTTGTAATCTATTTATGTTTTATAATGTGATTTAAGCAGGAATGCTAATGCTAATGTTAATTCAAGCAGCCTTGTGCACCAGGAGAGCCATGTCTGTAAGACACATTCTAAAACCCTAGAAGAGGTTTAGCTCATACCCTCCATACCAAACTCTCAGAGCTATACAGAAACCAACGCTGATGACCTTCTTCTTTGTTAATATTTCTCATTTTGCTTATCCTCATGTTTTACAAATAGACTCATTGACTATTGGCAGAGGTGAAGAGCAAGAGTGTGAAAAATAGCCTCACAACCCGAGTATTGGATTGAAATTTGTACCGTGAAACGGGGTGATATAAGAAAAGCATTCGGATGTGGTTTTTCCTCAGTGGGTAGAATTCATGGTGTTTTCATGAAGGGCCTGATGTTAAGAAAAGTGTGCAGATGCATATGGGTTAAAATTCCTGACACCAGAGAACCCATGGGCAGTTCAATAGTTTCAGTTCCAGTAAACACTTTATTTTGGTTTCACTCCATGGGTAGAATTCATTTTGTTTGAATAAAAAGTCTTGTGTTTTGTGTGTGGTGTTCATTGAATGGTTTTTGTTGTATTTGTTCAGTTTGTTGCTGTATGATTGGGGTTGTAAAGTAACTACAAGTGTTATGGGCATCATTTGGTTGCATAAATAAGTAAGTGAATGTACAAGTGTAAAAGGAGCCCTAACTACAGTAAGAGAAAACATCATTGTTATATTTTACGTACAATTATATGGCACCTGTGGTTGAGTGTGAGGTTTGGGTTATGGAAAAACTACTCATGGGAAGAAAAAAAAAGGGAATTGAAAGAGTGCACTAGAAGACAGAAGAGTTTTTTTGTTAGAAAGAACCTGTTCAGAAGATTGAAGAAGATTAAGAATGTCAGACATTAGAAGACATAATTTGTCTATTCTGGAGACTTGCACAGTTGTGTAATTTGAGAAGATTAAATGCTGACTTAGAAGGTCATGACTTAAAGATCAGACATTGACATGAGTGTAGGCTGTAGAGAGCCTAGCCAATATTTCAATAATCAGGTCAATCATGAAACTGGGAACCCTTTTTAACATGCACAGCAGTGTAATTTGGGATGCAATAAGGGAACAACACAGACAGGTTTCCCTATCGACTGGAGCACTGCAAGCTGACTGAACATCAAGATCCTGGAATTTATGATACAAAGTAAGTCATGGTCTGGTTGTTAGGGAACCGGTCTTGTGACCGGAGGGTCATGGGTTCGATTCCCAGGCCTGAGGCCATGACTGAGATGCCCTTGAGCAAGGCACCTAACCCCAACTGCTCCCTGGGCGCCGGGCTAGGGCTGCCCACCGCTCTGGGCACGTGTGCACCACAGCCCCCTAGTGATCACTAGTGTATGTGTGTGTGTTCTGACTGCACCGATGGGTAAATGCGGAGGACAAATTTCGATTGGGGTGAAAATCACAATTGACTAATGTGGCTATCTTAATCTTAAAGCTTGGCCTATAATATATGAATACATTATCCACCATGTCAACAGAAGAAACAAGAAAACAAAGATAAAGATTCTGAACTGTCAACTATGCTAAACGAGAAGGAAAATATGACATTAAACAATATGTAAGCAATCATAATACAACAGATGAATTCCAGAGAAGCCTCAATGTCCAATGTCCCCAAATATACAACAGGGTTCCCTGACCCAGCATTGGATCAATTCAATGTAAAAACAGGCAAGAAGATTTAAATCAGTTAACCCCGCTGAACATATAAAGATGCAAAGATGTCTCCCATGACTGCATTTAGACTGAATATTCTGAATTTGGTTCCGTGCTTCTATTGTCAATGCAGCAGATCGGAGCTGTGGCCGCAAGGTTGTCGGTGCCTGTCGTGGCGGCAATCCCAGAACCCGGTGGTGGACACCTCGGGTAAGGGAGGCCGTCATGCTGAAGAAAGAGTCCTATCGGGCCTGGTTGGCCCGTGGGACTTTGGAGGCAGCAGACAGGTACAGGGGGGGCCAAGCGGATCGCGGCTTTGACTGTCGCAGAGGCAAAAAACTTGGGTGTGGGAAGAGTTTGGTGAGACCATGGAAAGTGACTATCGATCGGCTCCGAGGAGGTTCTGGCAAACCGTCAGGCAACTCAGGAGGGGAAAGCGGTTCCCGACCAACACTGTATACAGTGAGGCTGGGGATCTGCTGACCTCGACTGGGGATGTCATTAGGCGGTGGAAGGAATACTTCGAGGATCTTCTCAATCCCACCACCACGTCTTCCATAGAGGAAGCAGAACCAGAGGACTCGGACGGGGGTTTGCCCATCACTAGGGCTGAGGTGACCAGGGTAGTTGTAAAACTCCTTGGTGCCAAAGCACCGGGGGTGGATGAGATCCGTCCTGAGTTCCTTAAGGCTCTGGATGTTGTGGGACTGTCTTGGTTGACACGTCTTTGCAACATCGCGTGTACATCGGGGGCAGTGCCTCTGGATTGGCAAACCGGGGTGGTGGTTCCCCTTTTAAGAAAGGAGACCGGAGAGTGTGCTCCAACTATCGGGGGATCACACTTCTCAGCCTCCCCGGTAAGGTCTATGCAGGGGTTCTGGAGAAGAGAGTCCGTTCGATAGTCGAATCTCAGTTACAAGAGGAACAATGTGGGTTCCGTCCTGGTCGTGGAACACTGGACCAACTTTTCACCCTTGCGAGGGTCCTAGAGGGTGCATGGGAGTTTGCCCAACCAGTCCACATGTGCTTTGTGGATTTGGAAAAGGCATTCGACCGTGTCCCTCTGGGATTCCTCTGGGGGGTGCTCCGAGGATAGGGGGTACGGGCCCGTTGCTTACGGGCTATCCAGTCCCTGTACAAACGGAGCAGGAGTTTGGTTCGCATGGCCGGCAGTAAGTCAGACTGGTTTCCGGTGGGAGTTGGACTCCGCCAAGGCTGCCCTTTTTGTCACCGATTCTGTTCATAACTTTTATGGACAGAATTTCTCGGCGTAGCCAAGTGGTGGAGGGGGGTTCGGTTTGGTGGCCTCAGGATTCCACGCCTTCTCTTTGCAGATGATGTGGTCCTGTTGGCATCATCGGGCCGAGACCTACAGCTCTCGCTGGATCAGTTTGCAGCCGTGCGAGATGGCTGGGATGAGAATCAGCACCTCTAAAACTGAGACCATGGTACTCAGTCGGACAAGGGTGGAGTGCCCTCTCTGGGTCGGGAGTGAGTCCTTGCCTCAAGTGGAGGAGTTTAAGTATCTCGGGTTCTTGTTCACGAGTGAGGGAAGGATGGAACGAGAGATTGACAGGCGGATCGGTGCTGCGGCTGCAGTATTGCGGTCGCTGTACCGACCGTTGTGGTGAAGAGAGAGCTGAGCCGAAAGGCAAAGCTCTCAATTTACTGGTCAATCTACGTTCCGACTCTTACCTATGGTCACGAGCTTTGGGTAGTGACCGAAAGAATGAGATCGCGAATACAAGCGGCCGAAATGAGTTTTCTTCGCAGGGTGTCTGGGCTCTCCCTTAGAGATAAGGTACGGAGCACAGTCATCCGGGAGGGGCTCGAAGTAGAGTCGCTGCTCCTCTACGTAGAGGAGCCAGCTGAGGTGGTTCGGGCATCTGGTTCGGATGCCACCTGGGCGCCTGCCTAGGGAGGCGCTCTGGGCATGTCCAACTGGGAGGAGACCCCGGGGAAGACCCAGGACACGCTGGAGAGATTATATCTCTCGGCTGTCCTGGGAACGCCTTGGTATCCCCCCAGAAGAGCTGGAAGAGGTGGCTGGGGAGAGGGAAACCTGGGCCTCTTTGCTTAGGCTACTGCCCCCGCGACCCGGACCCGGATAAGCGGAAGAAAATGGATGGATGGATGGATTCTGAATTTGCAACCTGACTTAATCCTATTCCACAATGTAGCCAAGTGGAGATCACAGTGTATACTCCAGAATGACACACTACAATTTGTGCTACATGGCACAGCATGGACCTCAAGACGTTTCTGTGTGTCTGTGTGGTAGGGGACAAGAAATGATCCTAGATCCAAAAAACTGACCTTCCAATTTAAGGTTTAATTGACTTACAACAGTCAGCCAACCCAGAAGAACAGACAATGTGGGCACAAAGGAGAGAGTGGTCTATGACAAAACAATGGGCCTGTTTTGAAGCATAATGTTGCCTTCCTGTACAGAGCTCACAGGGTGATCCACTCTGAAATCAAGAAACAATTTTGGCACCAAGCAGTTGGGGTAATATACTGATGAAGAAGCCATCACTCAATATATATAAACAAAATATATGTGTTGATGGTAAAATTATTAAATAACATTTTATTATATGTACATTTATCTTATTCTTCTGTCTCATGCTGAGCAAGTTTCACACATAATGATGCCACTGTGTGAACGCAAACTGGTGCGAGCAGCAAAATGTGATTGTATGCTGCGTTGAAAGGGGACAACATTACGTTATCTGAGCAAAGCAGAGAAACTTAAAAAGAGGGAGGAAAGCCAAAGGTTTGCTGCTGCACTCTCTAAACGAACCCTGCCGCTCTCCACTCAGAACACAGTGCTCCCACACAGGCTGTGCAGACTCCAGCTTCCAAATGGCATTTTCATTTACTTTTAGCGAGTTTTTGTTTCTTTTTCAAACTTGCCAAAAACTAATTTACAGCACAGCTAATTCAAATATGAAATTAGAGTTCATTAGAGTTCATGAAACATTTCGGCAGCATTTCATGATTTGAATCTAAATGTGAAGTCAGCAGACTTCATGTGCATATGAAGGTTCAATTGAGGCTCTGGCTACTTGCCCCAAGTGAGGGACTCACAGTGCCAAACGATTACGCTTTCGAAAAGAAACAACAACGCTCTGCACTTCGGTGCTCTGGCCACTCAGAGATCTGCACCTCCCTCGTATCGAGAGCTCTGATGGTCCCACTGTAGAGCAGGCTGGAGCTTGGGTGTGAACATGAAAGCCACAGGAAACACAAGGTAAATACGGGTGGAGTGGGGTATTCAGAACTGGTTATGTGCTTGTACAGGTCATAGTTACAAAGAGAATGGGCATCTAAATACAGACTAGGATGCTAAAACGCCATCGGTTGCATTTTACTTTACAAAAGTTATTATACAGATTTTATTGAAGTTATACACAGATTAGGGTACTAAGTGACATTTGAAGTGAATGTCTGCATTTATATGTGCTGTCTGTGTGTGTTTTTATTGTTATAGTCCATATCAAGTTATTATTATTATTATTATTATTATTATTATAGTCTGTCTATAGTTTATATCAACTTGATAGAGGCTAGGCTGCTAAAGCAACCACCTGAGTGGTTCTCAGCATGTTGTGTGCTTGCTTGTATGAGTGTGCTATTTCGCCTGGAAAACCAAAGCCATTGTCAGTAATCCCAGAGGAAAAGCACACCAGCCATCATTCACACAGGTACACTATGAACCTCCTACACACAATTATTTGAAGTAGTGCAGAAAACAGCCACAGAGACATTTAGAAGAATTATAGAAGCACTTACCATAAACCTTAAGTGTAAATCTGTCAAACGTAATATAAAACAATCTGAAACAATCACAAATGAGACAAGCATTTAAGATATATAGAAGGGCCAGATGAGTTCATTCAGTTCCCCTTTTGATTCCCCCTAATGGAGAATCACAAAGCAAATTTAGCCACATCTACGAGAGCTGGCCAGCCACACCTACCCCTCAACAATAGAACTATCTAGACTGAAACCTAGATGGTCAATCCTTCTTTTAGCATATCATGCTAACAAGTACAGACTGAAATCAAACAACATAATTAAAGCAACACACAATAATAATGAGGACAATAACTGAGATGGCGAATACATTTATAGTAATATGAAAGGTCTATAGTAACAAGAGTGAGGAATGACAGACTGGGCCCCCAGCAGGTCGCTGGAGTGTAAGGGGGTGACATTCTTTCAACCTTCTTTAGTGTTTCCTCTTACAGCTTCTAGACTGAAGATGTCGAGTGTGTGTGTGTGTGGGGGGGGATATGCTGGGAGGACATGCGGCTGTCGGTGGGATGGAGAGGATCTGAGCAAAGTAAAAGTTTTGAAGGCTGCTGTCCATCAAAGCTCTCACTAACAGCTATTATTGCATGCAGATCTGTTCATTTTTAAGAACCTCTAAACGATTAAGAGTCGTGTTCCTGCGATGTAGAAAACAAGACATCGTTGAATTGCAACTGCTATGATTTTATTACAAATTAACGGTTTTAATAACATTCTCAATATTCACAAGATGTTCTGTCATGACAAATTGTAATAGCTCTATAAACGCTGTTTAAATGAAGGACAACAGCATCTGATTCTTTTCATTTAATTTTGCCGCTGTTTAATTTTGCCTAATAGATGTTTTACTATGTGGACCATGAATTCACACCTGTAACTTAAATTACAGCAAGTAATTCTGACTTAAATTGCTATGGCAACACCCTTTTCCTTGAGCTTGAGTATGGCAACACCCTTTTCCACAGGCTGTAAATGTGCGTGTGTAGTGAGTGGAGCATCTGGCAAACTTCCCCGGGTTTCTTCCTCATGCTTTAGTGTATTTCCTGCTTTAACAGATCTGAGTCAGCACATGAATGGGGGTTTGCTAATTACCTGATAAATAAAATCAGATGTGTTAAAGCAGAAAACCACAGAAGTGTACAGAACACAGGGTTCCCGGTTCTGAGGCTGACTGGGTTACAGACTGGGCTGAAATTCCATCTGCTCCAAGGCTCCATTCCTGATTATAACCTCATTAAACCCCCCACAAACTGAGTCTCAGCTCTAGATCAGAGACTATACATTTGCTCATATGGAATATTCACACTGCAGCGGAGCAAGGTGAGATTCGCACCAACTGTCAGTCATTCTATGTACACAAGCAGCATTTGAGCATGGAGGATTATGGGAGTGAGCGTGTTGCGAACCAAGCAAAGAGAGCTTTTCTAAACTTCATGCAAATAAGAAGTGAGTTTCATTGGACGACAGCCAGTCAGTACTGCGTGGAGCATTTCATCATGTCCTGTAGAGCCACAGGCTGAAATCAGTGTTGTAACACGATGGAGGATCGGATTATTATTGCTGTGTGGGGGGTTTTCTGTACTTCCCGATACGAAGGTGTATAAAAATAAATGAAGCACTGAAGAAGGTGTCTGAAAAACTTTGTGCTCCCGGTCTGATAAATTTGCTTGACTTTTTTGAGATATATCCCGGAATTGCCCAGCAGGAGGCGAAACGAGTTTCATTTTGCTGCAACGTAAATGTGCAATTAGGGAAATGTATAAGGACAGCGTAGAGAAATTCCTGATAGGTAAAATAGAAAACAAAAAAAACAAATAAAGTAGAGCAGAGTATGAAATGAACAAAATACACACGTGAACACACACACACTTGAATGCACACACACACACGTGAATGCACACACACACACATGAATGCACACACACACACGTGAATGCACACACATACACACACACACACAAAGAGAGGGACTATGTAGAGAGGCCACTGATCCTCTTGTTAAATCCCTCCCCCAAGATGCTCTAACATTAAGGCACCTCCCCCATCCAGTCTGTCTTTTGTGTTTTAGAATGATCTGTGTCTGTATATATTTGTGTGTGTGTGTGTGTGTGTGTGTGTGTGTGTGTGTGTGTTTGTGTGTCAGAGAAGCAAAGAGAAAGAAAGTCTGAATGTTTGTGTGTCTATGTGAACCCACAAACAGCTGTCACCATAAAATTCTCTCCTCCCATTAATCCTTTGCTTTGTATCAAACCTCATTCATCACAACCCCCTCCATGTATGTGTGTGTGTTCACTTTCTTAGTAGAAATTCTGCCTTTGTGTAGAAGCCACGGCTGTACACCAGGGACAAACCTCACAAAGCACTTAGCCCCTACAAATTCCACCTGCCATAACACACACACACACGCACACCCTGTATCACTATAACTGTCATTATTCAGTGTTTCATTGTCCATGGTGCATGCATGAGGCATCTCATTAAAATATTTCAGAATAGTGATAAATGATAATAGAGTGGATTTTGTCAACAGGAGGAATCTCACACTTACTTTTGCCCTTTCAGCCAAAAAGCTTTTATGACAACAACATAACTTGGCATTCTTTAAACACCATGTGACAGAAACCCATTTTTTGGCAAACCCACATAACAAAAGTGTTTATATGGTTTGTTTCATTTTGCTTGTTTGGCTTGAAAACAAGACTGAATGACCGGTTTACTCTTCATGTGATGCTAACTCAGGATTGGAAGGTCTAAGTAAACTCATTAAACTGAAATGCTTTATCAAATCAATAAATTCAAATATGAATTATAAACTATTATTTATAATATTATTGTTGTTATATTATTTTTACATGCTTCATCTTCTTGTTGTTATTAAATAATAATGAATATGAATATATTAGGTCTAGCTATCTGTAGTAGCTGTGTTGGTTAGCCTACATTCTATCTGAGGAGTTTTCATCTCTGGTCCTAGACGGCTAGAGTCCAGCACAATGCTGGTGACCACTACTCTACTCTAGGCAATGAACACCTTTGCAACACTGTAACAATACAATGCCATTCAGTGCCATAATGTCACACAATGCTGAATTTCCTTCAGTAGTACACACATAAAGAATTCCAGGAATGCTTTTGTGACATCATTCCATTCCTGAAAAGGGTAACGAATAGAGGTGAACCAACGTGAGGTTAGGTGGAAGGCCAGACACGAGACAAGATGGCACTGGATGTGACAGGATGTGACTGCCAAGGCACCTACCAATCTCTTTTCTGCTTTGCATCTAATGTCACCAGCTAGCACTGTGTAATTAGCATTAAATATAGCTTAATGCATTAATTCCCACCTTGTATTCTAGTATTTTGGATTTAAAAACAATTAAGTAAACAAAAGCACAATTAAAAAAAAAGAAAGAAAGAAAGAAATGTTGGAACTGGAATTAAAATTGATAGATCATTATTGAAGCGTTTTCTGCCGTTCTGCAACACTGTCCAGCAAATGGGAAATACTCAACCTGATTGCAATCACTTCTGTTAGATTAAAGCACTTAAGGTGTAAGTGATAGTGCTATTTATTTATTTTTTTACGCTTGCAAAATTGCTTTTGCATCTTTATAGCTATTGCTAAAATAGTTGTTCTGAGAATAAATGTCTCTGTGACTGTCCTGGGCTAGACAATCAGGACACTACTATACATGGAGGCATATCTCCCTGCCTATCACATGATTATGTAAATGCATGCAGTAGAACAGGCCAAGTGTTCAACATGCATGTCTTTGTAGGGAAGATAATTAGAGAAAGGTGTGGATGAAGGGTGTGGGACTGAAGGGAGGGTGTGGCGTTCTAGCCACCTGTCCAATGGATACCACCATACCACCATAACCCTGTCCAATGCATACTTCTCACTGGCACGTCAGTCAACTCCTCTACCAACACAGAGACAGTATCAGCACATTGCGTTGTGGTAGTGGACGTCACTGTGCTTTGTTACTCACACTGCAGCATTTCCGATGCCATTCTGCATTGCGGCCATCCCGCCTATAGCAGGTTGTATTCACATACTATACAATACCAAAGTGCCAATGTAGCACTGTGGCATGTTTATTTACCGCACAACATTAATATGTCATAAATGGGAGAAGGTGTGGACATGACGCTCATCATAAGGATCCATGTTTGCAGACTAGGGCTGGGCCCACAGAACCCGGGTCCAAACGTTTAGCAGCTGGACCACGAATCCTGCATGTGCAGGCTGAGCGATCCCACATCAGGTGTACACACAGACGAGCAGAACTAAGGTCAACATCAGCCCAGCACTGCACTGTCCCCAGATCAGTTAGGATTGATTACAAAGAGCTTCCACCAGAGCTATGTTAAAAACTGCAGCTCACACAAGGCATGAGAAATTCAAATCAAAAACAACAAAGAAACAAGAACTAAAACCAAATGGCAACAGACTGTCCATAGCACCACAGCATACAGCACAACTCTAGACAGTATCGTCTACAGCAGCAATGTCTCCATTCAAGGCTGAATGGGTTTTGTTTTTCTCCAGATCTGCAGCCAAAACTAAAACTGCAATGACATTTATACTGTCAGAAGAAGCTTCAGTATGACTACAGCAGAACAGATTGACATGTAGAATATGTGATATTGTAGTTTTATTAATTACCAATTATACACTAAGATTACAGAGTAAATTCTGCTTCTATAAACTCATGTCATGCTGTGAAAATGCCAAATCTTTTGACACAAACAAAGTACTAGCACAGCATTTCTGCTGAACAACTAAATAGTAACAGAATACATTGTAATGGTATTACATAATCAGGATACAGAAAGCTAACTGAATTCTATTACAGTTTCAGAACTGGGGGTATATAGCACTTACTGGACTGATAAAATAGGATGACTAGCTTCAGATTTTAGTGCTTTGGTTTTTCTTTCTTTGACTATGCTCCGGTTGGTTAAGATAGGCTCTGATTTGAATTACCTTTGTCTCAGAATCAAATTCAAGGCTCCGTGAGCAGTTGCTTGTTCAGTTTTACCTTGGCTCCTGAGCACTTACTGAACTTATCAATTAGAGCGACTCTCTTACAGAAGTTTACATTATAAACATTCGTAGAAAGTTTTAGTTTTGCTTTTTTCATTTTGTTATTTTTCCCACTTTCTCAAACCAACCTCAGATACATACACAAGCATCTTTCCAGACTGAAAAGGCTCATGCAATTCCTGTCTGCATATCCTACAAATCCTGTAGATGCTATCATTGTTGTAGAGCACTGCAACACCAGCAATCACACCCACTCCCATGGTTAGTCATAATGGCATACCCCTGTGGTAGGAAGGCTATGGAACTGCTAATCTGCTGCCCAGAAGGCTGACGTTATTTCAGCCTTAGCTTCTCTTTCCTCACTACACTTCCTGGCTCTGACGGAGACCTGGATCACCCCCAAGAACCCAGAAGCTCAAGCTCTGTTTTTTCATTCACCCATTCTCCACGGTTTGTTGGCAGTGGTGGTAGCATAGGTTTATTGTTGTCTTGAAAGTGGTCCCCTATAATTCTCCGCTCTTTCAATCTCCTTTTTGGAATAACAGGCTGTTACAGTCATTTTCCTCAATGATCATCACATTATTGTCATCTACAGTTTTTTCTGGTTCCCTAAATGACCTAAATGAGCTTGACACCCACCTGAGTAAATTCCCCATTGAAGGAAACCAACTTATTCTCCTCGGTGACTTCAACCCTCCATCAGACAAGCTACATTCCTCCTGCATCCTTTCGCATTGTCATCATTTGACATCACCCCCAGTCTCTTCCAACTCATAGCTGGCAACATTCTAGACCTGATCTTCACCCAGACCATCGCAACACTGGACATTGGTGTCAGCCCTCTTCACCTCTCAGACCATCAGTTTCTATCCTTCTCTCTATCCTTCCCTACCATTTATATCCACACCTCCCCCACGTTCTTCCTCCTTCTGTTGCAATCTGTGCTCCATCACTCCATCCTTGCTTGCTTCTACTACACTGTCTACACCTCCTCACCTTGACCCCATCTCTTCTCTCTCCCTGGATACAGTTACTAACACTTTGCTTTCTACACTCTCCTCATCAATTAATCCTTTCAATCCATTTCATCACCTTCTTTGAGGAAAAGGTTGGGGCAAACCACCAGTCCTTTCCCTATGTTCCCACCCATTCATCCCAGTCTCTGTTTTCCCCACTACATACCCACCACATAGTCCACATCCAATCTATGTAAATTTCCCACTGGTTTCCCACTTGAACATCAACCTCAGTAGACGTCTTCAAACCTCAAGTATGGCTTGGCTTGAAACACCATGCTTCCAAGTCTCCTGGAAGACAAGCTTCAAGAATATTCTCTGTTCTGATTTCCAGATGGTGGAATGAACTCCCAGTGGCAGCAGAATCTCTTGCAGTGTTCTAACGTAGACTGAAGGCTTATCTATTTGTGGAATTTTTTAAAGACCATTGATCCTGCACTTATGAAATTTCATACTACTGTTGAGTAACTGAATCGCTAGCATTTATGGTTTGGTAGCCTATTGTTTGTTATTGTACTTATGATTGTCTGATATAGGGCTTAAACATACTTTGCAGTTTTAGGAAACTTTGATTCCTGTATTTCAGCAGTATTCTAGTTGAATGGTATCTTGAACTCTAACCTGCCGTACTGCCTAGGAGGCATTCTATGAGTAGATGACAAAGCACTTTTGTAACTTGCTCTGGATAAGAGCATCTGCAAAATGCCTTAAAAAGATTTAAGTGTACTAACTTGTTCTGTCTTTTCATACCTTTTTAATGGTCATAACCATTATTTATGTTAAGGTCTAAAATAGGTATCAAGTGTTGAGTTCTTACCCGAGTAGGTTCTGGGTCTTCTACTTCATTGACATGCATTTGTGAGGTCTTTCTGGTGTGATTCATAACTTTCTTTGCATTCATTAATGCACAACATGAATATCGGAGTCCTTGATTTTGATAAAGCTATTGATTGCTATAGATTATCTACTTATTTCCAAAACATTAGAGACTTTTGGCTTTGGTCCAAAATTTGTTTATGACATCTAGATTTTGTATAAGAGTAGAAATGCACTTAGACTATTAGACATTTAGACATTTGCACTATTTGAGTGAAAGCTGAAGTAGAGTCCAGGATAAAAACAGCCATCAATTTTTAATTAATTCTTCACAACATCCAAAGAAAATTAAATTCATGGTTATAACATGAGATTTCCACATCTTGTAGATGTAGAAAAGCAGATATTGAAAAGCGATTCTAGCTGATGAGGCTGCAAGTGGAAATTACTTTTCCCCTCTTAATAATTCATTTAAAAAGTAAGTATACACTTTTACAAAATCCATTGTGCATCTGTAACATTATGCCTAATCATACTTTTAACTCTGTCCTTAAAAAACATTCATATGGAACAATAATAGTGCCAGATATAAAAATAAATGTTTAATTCAAAATATGTTGATTGTTTTGGTTAGCCAACTGTCAGACAGTAATGGCATTTAATTTTCATTCTGTAAATTCTATGAAAAAATATCCAGAAATATGAATGTGCTCTAGTTTTTGGCACAGTTCCTGATGCTGTTATTACTTCAGTTACGCCTAAAGGACGTATCTCGTTCCCCGTTCTCTTCACAGTGTTCAGCAGTGTTCAGCAGTGTTCAGCAGTGAACCATAGGTATATAAAGACAATTCACGTTCATCTCCAAAACAGACTGTGCTGCTGACAGAGGGCTTGGAGCTAAGGACTATTGCAAAGGGTTTTATGGTTCCATGTTTTAGTCCTGACAGAGGGCTTGGAGCTAAGGACTATTGCAAAGGGTTTTATGGTTCCATGTTTTAGTCCTGACAGAGGGCTTGGACTATTGCAAAGGGTTTTATGGTTCCATGTTTTAGTCCTGACAGAGGGCTTGGAGCTAAGGACTATTGCAAAGGGTTTTATGGTTCCATGTTTTAGTCCTGACAGAGGGCTTGGAGCTAAGGACTATTGCAAAGGGTTTTATGGTTGTATGTTTTAGTCCTGAGGGCTTGGAGCTAAGGACTATTTTTTATGGTTCCATGTTTTAGTCCTGACAGAGGGCTTGGAGCTAAGGACTATTGCAAAGGGTTTTATGGTTCCATGTTTTAGTCCTGACAGAGGGCTTGGAGCTAAGGACTATTGCAAAGGGTTTTATGGTTGTATGTTTTAGTCCTGACAGAGGGCTTGGAGCTAAGGACTATTGCAAAGGGTTTTATGGTTGTATGTTTTAGTCCTGACAGAGGGCTTGGAGCTAAGGACTATTGCAAAGGGTTTTATGGTTGTATGTTTTAGTCCTGACAGAGGGCTTGGAGCTAAGGACTATTGCAAAGGGTTTTATGGTTGTATGTTTTAGTCCTGACAGAGGGCTTGAGCTAAGGACTATTGCAAAGGGTTTTATGGTTGTATGTTTTAGTCCTGACAGAGGGCTTGGAGCTAAGGACTATTGCAAAGGGTTTTATGGTTGTATGTTTTAGTCCTGACAGAGGGCTTGGAGCCTAAGGACTATTGCAAAGGGTTTTATGGTTATATGTTTTAGTCCTGACAGAGGGCTTGGAGCTAAGGACTATTGCAAAGGGTTTTATGGTTGTATGTTTTAGTCCTGACGGACTATTGCAAAGGGTTTTATGGTTGTATGTTTTAGTCCTGACAGAGGGCTTGGAGCTAAGGACTATTGCAAAGGGTTTTATGGTTGTATGTTTTAGTCCTGACAGAGGGCTTGGAGCTAAGGACTATTGCAAAGGGTTTTATGGTTGTATGTTTTTTAGTCCTGACAGAGGGCTTGGAGCTAAGGACTATTGCAAAGGGTTTTATGGTTGTATGTTTTAGTCCTGACAGAGGGCTTGGAGCTAAGGACTATTGCAAAGGGTTTTATGGTTGTATGTTTTAGTCCTGACAGAGGGCTTGGAGCTAAGGACTATTGCAAAGGGTTTTATGGTTGTATGTTTTAGTCCTGACAGAGGGCTTGGAGCTAAGGACTATTGCAAAGGGTTTTTATGGACTACAGAGGGCTTGGAGCTAAACTATTGGGTTTTATGGTTGTATGTTTTAGTCCTGACAGAGGGCTTGGAGCTAAGGACTATTGCAAAGGGTTTTATGGTTGTATGTGTTAGTCCTGACAGACTAGGGCTTATGGTTTGCAAAGGGTTTTATGGTTGTATGTTTTAGTCCTGACAGAGGGCTTGGAGCTAAGGACTATTGCAAAGGGTTTTATGGTTGTATGTTTTAGTCCTGACAGAGGCTTGAGATGATAAGTACAGGTCATGTTGAATTAATGAATTTAGAGCCATTTTTGGAGGGTGTAAAAAGAATTCCACTCAACCTAGTCACTCCTCTGCATCCAGAGAAATAAATGGTGACAGAGGGATTATATTTGATTGAAAACTTGTATTTATTTTTATTAAACCTTGCTTGCTCAGGAGAGATGTGAGGATTTTGAGATGCATTGTCAGTAGTTTGGCTTGAATTTTATAGGCCACAGACTAATTGGACAATGTAGTGATCCACAGTTTAGAAGGTCTTTTTTCTTAAAGACTGTTGCCTTAGTATGGGTTTGTAGGAGAACACCATCTACAAATACTTTGTTGTGCATTTCAGTTACAACAGAGGTTATCTTGGGAAAAGGTTTTTCAGAAAACTGTTGAGTAGCTGTCAGGCCAAATCATAGCTGACTGAAGGAACAAGGTAGTGGAAGAAATTGCACAAATCTTATACATGCACTTCATTTGCAAAGATCTGCTGAACTCATCATTGATCCACCTGGGACCAAATGATATCCCAGACAATTTGTGCATTTTCAGAATCTGATGTGATGATTGGGGGACAATTGGGGGATCTTACAAGCAAATAATTTACCTGCCTTTTCTCCTTCTTCATAGTAACTGTTCTTAGATGTGACTAGCAGATAAGTAGTTTGTTAGTAACGTGTCAAATTCTGTTTGCAATATGAAACGCTCTGATGTATGCTTTTCCCAGAGAGTAGGCACTATTTTTACTTATAAAAAAAGTTTATCCCAAACAAAAGTGACAAACGTGAGTTGCAAAAAAAACACAGAATTAAGAAATATGTCAACTGCAAAGTGTGAGGAACTGGAAAAAGTATACTTTTCCACAGGAGTTAAAAAACGTTACTCATGATACCTCGATACCACAAAACATATTTCTTGGATAAAAGTATGAGCGTTCAATTGCCGAAGTAGGTGGAGCTTACTGTATTTAATTGGGTTATTGATGCCCTTGAGTTCCAACTGAGAATATGAAAACTGGTCCCTCAAGCTCGATGTGCCAGGCTGAAGCATGTCTTAAGAGAGTGAAGGCATGTATGTAACTAGGCACAAGGTAAACCACTGATCATAGCTAACCCTAATAATTTAATCATTGAATTATAATAGTTTAAATATAAAATAAATGCAACCAAGCAGCAAAGTATCAAAATCACATACCAATAGGAGAAACCCTGTCCCACAAAACCTCCCCTGCTGATGCACCTCTCAACTGAGATGCCAGCAAAACCTTGAACACAAAAAAATGATTTGCACAAAGCATGACACCACTTTGCTACCTGAGATTTGTGACCACTGAGTCAGAGTAAACCAAACTTGCATACATTGGTCCCCAGTAGAGCCAGAAGGAAGCTAAAATCAATTGTGAGAGATCTGAGGTCAATAAAATGATTTAAGCGGTAAAATTGTGAATGAATTGTGGAAACAGTCAATAAGATAATACTGACAGTAGAGTCTGAGGAAAAAGTAGCATCAGTTAAAAGAGGTCAATGACTTAAGTGGTAAACCTACAACTGAACTGTGCAAATAGCCAAATATTAATATGATATTTGGCTGAGATCATAACATGCTAATGGTGATACAAGTAACAGGCGCTAATGTGAGCTTTATCAGCTAACCTGCCCACAGGGCCACACAATTATTATTTACACACCAAGTGATACAGCAGCAGTTTTCACAATTTGTTTTTGACAAACTCAACTGCCAAAGCTGGGTTCCTCAGATCCAGTGCATGGTAGAGTCAGTCTCAAAACAGCAAGGTAGATGATGCCAAACCTTTGCCTGGGCAACTGTATAGTTAGCACTTCACATTTCTGAAGCTCGCCCTCCTCCTAGCCACAGCTGTGGTGTAGCCTGCATATATCGAGACTTTCCTATCCTCATAGAGGAAAGATGTTTCTCCAGATCTCTTCGGTATGTCATTGAGGATCTGAGAGACAAAGGGTCATGAAGATTCTCTATCTCACGGTGAGCTCCACAAGGTGAAATCGGCCTGGTCTAGTAGCAGCTCCATCACACCATGCTGCTCCTGAAGCATCTGGGCCACAAGCTCTGTTAGTTGTGAGCTCTCCAGTCCCTCTGGTATTCACAGATGATGAATGTTGTTCTACCACATTCTGTTTTCCAGGTCTTCCCATCTCTTATCTAGGTATGCCACCCCAGTTGTCAGTAAAGCAACATTTGCATCTTGTTTGCGAATGCGAGTCCGTATGTAATTCTACTACATGAATTGAATGTAGATCACCCTACATGACTTTAGCCAATTTTCAGCTTGCTGACAGGTTTTGGAGGTCTCCAGGAAGAACTCCAGACTGGAGGCAAATTGGTGTCTGCTTGGGGCTCTGAACCAGCTCTTGATGGGAATGTGTGAAATGTTTAAAGACACTAGTTAAGAGTATACCCAGCTATATGTATCGCATGTGATTTATAATGTTCTTGTGTGAACGTTTGTTGTTTGTTGTGTTAGTGTACTAGTGGAATTAATTAATTAGCTAAATATTTAACTAATTTATAATATGTTGGCAAGTATATCGTGCTGAAAGAGCTTAGGTAGTTCTACTGCAGTATATAAAAGACGCTTAAGAGCCGTTACGTGGATAACGTAAACTTTCGCTTTGCTGCAATAAAACGAATAGACTTTACACGCGTGGATGTACCGTTTATTTTCACGCGTGCAACATGTATATATATAAACTCGGGGGAACACGGCTTACGTCATTGGCTTCCATTCCAACAGCAACCCCCTCAAGATATTCTATCTTTTGAAGCCTTTTTATGGATTAGGTTACAGATACATTTTTAAATAAGTCATATGTAATGGAATACTTTTTGGAAAGTAACCCTCCCAACCTTGCTCAAATGCTAGAGTAATACCAGCTCAATACCTCAGTGTAATGTTAGCTCAAGGCTGATTCCAGCTTGGCTTGTTGCTGTGCTGGCCTCGTTCTAATGTGTACACAGGGTAACACTTTTTACCTGCAGAAAAATATCTAGTGTAGATGCACTGGGATTCTTGCTGTGTGAGTTGTTGGATGGATGGAACAAAGTGAGCATAGACTACGTCTATGTGATGGTGTTAATGAGAATGTGTGTGTGTGTGTGTGTGTGTAAGGGGTGTCCCTGTCTCACCGTGCCAATGCTAAAACCTTCTCTATGCACGAGTGCATAATACATTAACCTCCATCTTAATGGCTGTCCCTTTGTTTTTGTCTCTCCATCTCTCCCTCTTTCTCTCTGACAGATGAACAGAATGTCACTACTCTCCTCCTCCTCCTACTCTTCATCACTCATCTAGTTTCCAGGTCTTCCTGTTTTACAGCCTCATCCTTCACACTGCTACCACACACACTGTTGGAGTGCTTCAAATCTTCACCTCTCACACACACACACACACACACACACACTGTTGGAGTGCTTCAAATCTTCATCTCTCACACACAGACACGCACACACACAAAACATACATACACATAGAAACTGGTACTATGCAGTATGTGAAACCCTACACTGAACATGACAGTCGGACCCTGAAGGGGGAGACAGCCATGTTTGGCAACGGTTCCAGCTGTGAAGACAGAACTGATCCTCATTATAAAACAACAGACACACCCTCATCTTCCGAGAGTGCGGTCCACCGTTCTGCAGAAGCAGGTTTAATCTTTGGGTCAATCCACCTCATTTATTTCTGCCCGGCATCTGTGTATCTGCAGGTGTTATAGTGTGTGTGTGTGTGTGTGTGTGTTCGTGTAAATGTGGACTGCATGTCTACCACACATTCACTTCATTCCTTTAGTCTGTAAGGAGCATTAATAATAATCACATTATAATGTGCACACAGCAAGCGAACGTCTCTGCACATGCTGCTGCAGTAAAAGCCGTCGGTTTTTCATCAGAGCAAGAAAGCCGCCATCCTTTAGCTTTCGCTCACACACACACACACACACACACAGGCACGCAGACAAGCTGGCCAGGGATAGTTAATGGAAGGCATGTGTGCGCACGTGTGTGTGTGTGTGTGTGTGCAGTGCTGGGTGGAAATGTAACGTGTAACCTTGCTGCAGCAGAGGTTCAACACAGAATGCTGCCATCTTAGAGACTCACATACACACACACACACACACACACACATGCAAACACACACGTACCCCTTTGCCATCTTAGAGACTCACTCACACACACACACACACATGCATGCAAACACACACGTACCCCTCTGCCATCTTAGAGACTCACATACACACACACACACACACATGCATGCAAACACACACGTACCCCTCTGCCATCTTAGACACACACACACATACGCACACACTCCTATCATCATAAACAGGTGATTCAACTCACACATATTATTATATACACACAGTCACATAGATTATGACCATCACAGAGGCAAGATAAGATTATCCCACTTCTATTTGTGTATATAAGTTATTTCAGTGTGTGTGTGTGTGTATGTGTGTGTGTGTGTATACCTTCTTCTTTTGGTCACGGGACTGCTTTCTAGCTCTCCGTTTTTGATCTTTCTCGTCTTCTCCAGCATTAATGTCTAAGTCTTTATTCTTCTTCAGCTGAGAAGCTGCGTGAGCCATGATTTAGTATCCGTTAGGTCCCCACGGCAACCACGCACACTCTCACACCCCGCCACAAAAATCCCCACTTCAGGAAAAAAAAAAAAATCCCTCTTCAAAGAGGAGCCGTCATTCCAAAAAGAGAGACAAGGCAGTAAAGATCCAGACTGAAGACCAGAGAGAATGAACACACGGACTATCCTTCCTTCTTTTACTCTTTTTCTCTCGTGTGATGATCAGGAGAGTGTATCCAGATAAGAGGGAGGAGAGGAGGAGGAGAGGAGGAGGAGAGGAGGAGAGGGATGGTGACACCAGTATCACCAGGCATGAGTGAAGGAGCGAGAGAAAGACCGGAGGAGGGGAGCTGGGGTGGTTACTACGGAAACCACCATTCTCTCCTCGGCCGTCCCTTCATGGTCCTACCTGAGTGCTGTGTGGTGCATTCATGCGTGGGTGTGTGAGCAGAGGGAAAGACTGTCCATTTCCTGAACGTGTGTGTGTGTATATATATATGCGTGTGTGCGTGTGTGTGTGTGTGTGTGCGCGTGTGTGTGTGAGCAGAGGGAAAGACTGTCCATTTCCTGAACGTGTGTGTGTGTATATATATATGCGTGTGTGCGTGTGTGTGTGTGTGTGCGCGTGTGTGTGTGAGCAGAGGGAAAGACTGTCCATTTCCTGAACGTGTGTGTGTGTATATATATATGCGTGTGTGCGTGTGTGTGTGTGTGTGTGTGTGTGCGCGTGTGTGTGTGAGCAGAGGGAAAGACTGTCCATTTCCATTTGGGAAGAGATTAAAGATGAATGGTAACGAGATCAAAAGAGAGGGAGAGATGGAGAAGGATCTGTCTGTGTGTATATCCGTGTGTGTTTGTGACTCTCACCAGCTGGGGTGTTTCAGGGTGACGGTGAGACAAAGACACTGATATTGCACAGATTATTGTACACACACATAAATGCACACGCATGCACGTGCGCGCACACACATAAGTGACACTGTAACCCCATTATGTTCACAGAGAAAGAGGAGAGAGAGAGAGAGAGAGAGGGAGGGAGAGAGAGAGAGAGAGAGAGAGAGAGAGAGGGCGAGTGGGACAGGACAGCAGCTGAAGTGATGTATCAGTCTGTGGTGCTGCCCTGAACGCTCTCGCAAGGTTCGATACTCTTCTGCAGAGCAGGAGGCTCCATTAACATTCAGAGGAGACATTTTAGGAGACACAAGAAGCCTTTCCATCTGATACATCAAAAGCCCACAACAATCATCTCTCTCTTCCTCCCTCCCTCCCTCCTTCCCTCCATCACTCCTTCTCTCTCATGCACACGTTCCCAGTCGTCATTGAACGTATCAGTATGAGGAACAGTGGTAGCCATATTGGTGTCTTCAGTGTGTCTGCCACCTGAAAACAGCCTGCATGGTGCAGGGTCCTTAGAAACCTGCCAGAGCTGCCTCGGTTGATGCCTGACTAAAAGTGCACAGCACTAAGTGAGAGAGAGAAAGAGATGGGGAGAATACATAATCCATTTTATAATGGAGGATATGCAGTGTTCATATTGTCTCTTGTCTGTTAATCACAGAACATACACATGCAGGACTGAAGGAAATAAATTTCAACATCCCATCAGTGCATCCAAGAGTGTCAAATTATGCCACAATGAATTGTGTTGCTAAGCAACAGCCAATGATAGAGTCAGGGGAGGGGCTGATGTTCAGAGATCATTGAGAAGGCACAGCATGGGGAGAAAAAGATAGAGGAGAACGACTGTATAAAGAAGAGACTCATATAAGATCATCATGATCATTAGTACGGCCTACACCATGTGGACTTAAGCCATACCAGCCACCATTACCCAAAACCCTTCACTTCAATATCAACTTAAACCTGTGTGTGTGTGAGTGTGTACTGTTCCTGAGACTCCTGAGACACGCACACCTCTACAATATTGTGCTGAAACACCCATCATCCATGGATCTACAGTACTGAAGCTCAGAGGCAGAATTTGTGCTTAGAGTGCCAAGGTTAGAAGAGCTGAGCACAGCACTGCCAAGTCTAGACCTATTAAACGATTCCTGAACGGCTGATTCAGAGACAAGGGCATGGATCCAGAAAACAGACCAAACAGGTAAATGTGAGGACAACATGTTATCGGCTTAACAAAAACCAAACCTCTGAGTTCAGTTTCTCTCACTAGAGGAACACAGAGCCCCAGCAACATCCGTCTTACAAACAGAAACACCCGCCGTGCATGACACCGGCTAACACCAGCACTCACTCCCAATCAGGAATCTGCATTCAAAAGAGTGTGATTCTGACCAATCATCCATATGAACCAGTAGAGTTTGGCTTCCTAAAACCACTAGATACTGGATAATAATGACCAACCACACAGAAGCAAAGGAAAGGTGAGGGAAACACAGGTATGTCAGTTCCTTTACCCCTGCACACGGGTGTCTAAAGAGGAGCAACAGGAAAACCTCAGCAGGGAGAAGGGCGTTTGTCAGGTAGACGAATCAAAGGTACTGTCTAGCCTTGGCTTGGTATCTGATATTTTATGAGCTTGTTGGTGTCTTCTCTGAACTGTGAATCGACTGACCTAACACGAGTGCCCTCTCTTTACGGCGTTCCTGAGGGAACCAACAACACTCGAGGAAATATATATTTTCTGCAATCAAATCAACCAAACCACTCGCCAAAGAGAGATCCTCTTAACTCCACTCTTGCTTTTCTGCCAGTGTTCAGAATTTCACGAAACAGACCTATGTCCATCCATCAACCCCCCCATCACCATGGAGACAGTTCCACCTACCACACCCTAGGGAATTCCCAGGCAACATCTGACCTGAATGTTGTTGACCGTGTGACCTCATCACAACAGCAGGGTGTCTTGGTCTCTACACAGACGTGAATATCCTTCTATTTGGTTATTTGTTCGTTGGGTATGTTTTTTGTTTGTTTGTTTGTTTTGGGTTTTTTTACATGAATGTATGATGAATGTAAAACTGCATAATTCATTTTGTCAGCACATCCCTGTATTGCATCTACACCATTTAATTGCAGTCCCTACATGTAGAGATGCGCAGGATACGCTCAGCCACCTGATATCCCCAACGTCCACAACGTCACGCTTCAGTTCACGTTGGCCGCGTTAATGGCAAAATGGCTCAGCTGTTTTGTAAAACTTTACATTAACCTCTAATAAGGCAAGGGCAGTGTGCTTTTGACCGCTTTGTGGATTTTTGAATACTGAAATGTGCTGGTAGCTTTGTCTATTTCTACAGTTCGTTCCAGATGTGTCGTATTTGTTTCGTTTTTCACGTCTCGACGCCTCAACGGTTTTAGCGTGAGTTTTGCGTCAAGCGCTAGATCTGTATCGCCCTTAAGCGCAACACTGGTTTAAAAGGAAAAAAACGTTTGTCTTTCAACTTCTGTTTAAAAACGTTTTTCAGTAGTTACATAAGAGTCAAGAGAAGGAGTCATCAATCATTCAAACAAGCCTTGTACTTTTATAAGAAAAGGCACCAGGTTTGTTTCACACTTAAAGAGGGCTAACATTATATCAAAACATTTACATAGTTAGCCAGGGATTCGAGCCCGCAGCGTTGTAACTGTTTCGGTTCACGTTCACTAACCGTAAAAAGTCATTATTAGGTGATTTGCCAGTCTATAAATTAACCAGCGTAACCTGTCCTGTCCTTCGCCCCTTTTTATCGGAAGAAAGCGTGCACGTCCACGTCATCTGCGCTCGTGCTCTGTGCAGGGGTAAGGGTATAGGTCCGCTATTATATGGTCTATTATATAGAAAATATATTCGATGCTTCTGTTTCACAGCGCCCATTTTAAAAGCATTTTAAAATATTACATAAAACAAAGATAATTCTTAAACGTTAGTGTCGTCCACGTCAGAACGGATAAATGGATGCCTGCGTCCCACTGAGTACCAGCCGACCGAACACATACACACACACCCGATATGCACATCGTGTGACTGGGTATTCATCTGCAGCTTCTACAGACCATCTAGAAATATGCTGTAATAGATTAGCAACTACATATATAAATGAACATAACTGTGCACTCACATTCTGTATTTTAAACACACGGTTTCATTAGAACATTTGTGTCAGTGACGTTGCTTCATTTTTATCCCCGTATGTAAAAGGCTTCTCAGAAGCTTTCATTAGCCCTCTGCTGCCATCTAGTGCTCAAAAAGGGAATAACTGAACACCGCCACCACTATAACCACACCGTTCACTGATGAGATCAGATATACAGACATCCTTCCGTACTCTATACCTGTATTTTGTCTTTCACACACAAGCACATACCCCTCTACACACATCTTCAAAGCCAGCAAGGTGTGGAACCATGGAGCACACACTTCTTAATCCGTTCAGCTGACTGTTCAAACAGGTCATGACCTCTGCAGCTGAGCGTCAACATAAATCTAAAAACTTCAAGGTTGACAGGTTACAGGCTTGACCTTCTACTTCCTGTTTTAGCCCGTCAGTGACTCTCATCTCTCACACTTCTTCCTGTTTTCTTTTCCCGATGGGGTCCCTGTAAGGTCTGGCTAGGTTAGCGGCCCGTGAGAAGGTCTCACTGGATTGGCTGAAGCTGGGTCTTATGGGTACCTCCCCACACTAGTTCCCTATCTCAACCCCTACCATCTGCCTACATCTGCCTAATCTGCACTATCCTTAATCCAACAACTACAATCATGCATACGCACACACACATCATGTGATTGGACATTCATCATCCACGTTTGCCAAACCCTTCAGCACACGGCTGTGGATGTGTACCAAACAGCACAGGGAGGGGGGTGAGTCAATGGTAGAACTGTTCCAAGCAGAGGGAGGGAAACACCAGGAGTGTTCAACAGGGTTTCCTCCTCACCGAAGCAGGGAAATTCAGGGACTGACCATAGTGTAAAAGTCCTACATCCTGTAGCCCTGGAGAAAACATCTACATTAGTTTTCATTAGGTTTTTTACACCATACATAACAGGGGTATTTGTGAGCACGGAGAGGCAGTTAGCTTTCATTACGTGTTCAAATTATTAATAAAAAATAAGATGTGTCAAGGAGATGAACTTGAATCGTATATTTTGCGTAAACATAATGTATCCAACAGCTCAAAGTAATTTTTACCGTATTTATTTTGTCCGCAGCAGTAATTCTTTCCACACTGTGGACATCACACCAGCCTCCACCCAAAGCTCCTGGCCTGCTCCAGGGTGACGGGGTTCCATTGCCAAACAGCTCCACCCATATTTAGTAACCATAAGGAGGATATTTACACATGCAAGTGTGTTGCTGTATTTGACCCACATTAGTATTCACACTGCTGCCCTCACATCAGATCCTGCCAGCTCGGCCCCTAATGCCCCACTTCCAGAAATTACACCCATGACAGGTGAGTAGGGGTGTGTGTGTGTGTGTGTGTGTGTTTGTGTGTGTGTGTAATGAGGTGTGTGATCCAGGTCAGGTCCTTGCTGTAGGCTTTTACACACCTTTCTGTTTATTCGCATTAATTTCAGTTTATTCCAGTTAATTCCTCTGTTTAGGATTTAAATGTGAAAAGTGCACCAGATGCTCCTCTTTCTTTCTTTTTAAATAAATCAAGGTCGCTCTCTAAAGCTTTCTTTCTCTCACACATGTTGCTGTACATCCGCACTTCAACCACAAGGGGGCAGATTGACTCAGAAGAGCGCTCTTCTCTCTCATCGCACCAGCAGGGTTATTCAGCTGAAAATGCCCATCCCCATACAACCGCTAGCACAACCGGAGCAGAGAACCCCAACACGACGTGAAGGAGCGTCTCTTCCAGGCCTGATTTAAACATTTTCACAATGTTTTCTAGCAGAAGTAGACTGGTTATGACTGGGAATGCAACAGTTCTAAGCATCTAAGCCTTATTCATGCATAAACCCTCATTTATGCACCAGTATATAATATTTTTGACATTTTTGTAATACATCTCTCTTTCAGTTGCACAAATGTTTGGATATGTGTGACGGTTGAGTGTCTTTGTTTAGAAATGTATACATACAGTGTGTGTATATGTGAATGTATGTGGAAGTGGTGTATATGTGTATGCTGTGAGTGTGTTCATTTGGGTCAGTGTATGTATTTATGATTGTACACATACAGTATGTGTGCGGGAGGCTTATGTGTGTATTTGTGTGTGTGTGTGTGTGCGTGCGCGTGCACAGCAGTAGGGTTGCATGCCATCTGCTTGTCCATTCTAAGGCAGGACTTTCTCGGATGCCAGCAACATGCAGAGGCTGAATTAACACATTCTCCAAAGCGTGTGTATATGTGTGTGTGTGTAAAGGTGTGTGTGTGTGTGTGTGTGTGTGTGTGTGAGAGAGAGAGAGCAAGAGCGAGAGAGAGAGAGAGAGAACGAAGAACTGTAGTATTAGATTTCTAATGATGTTTTTGTAACTGTGCCAAACACTCTCTTAGAGGCTACAGTCTCTTCCTCACTCTTTCTGTCTGACCTCACTCTCTGTATCTGATCTCACTCTTTCTGTCTGACCTCACTCTCTGTATCTGATCTCACTCTTCCTGTCTGACCCACCCACATCTTCCTCTGTGTTCGGTGTGTCTCCGTCACCCTAAGATTACATCATTGCTTGTCTACAGGTGACTGTGGACAGTGTGCAGAGGGAGTCGGCAGGTCGCAGCCCTTTAGTCTCATCCTGGAACCATCACACCTCACGAGTTCACACACTTTCCCTCACCATTGCTCATTTCTGTCTCAGTCACCACTTACAAATGGATACAATAAGAAATCCTTTTTATGACAACAGCACTTCAGCAGCTCTAAATACAAGAGCTTTACACACACGCACACACACACACACATTTTTAGCTTTGGGCAAACTGGTGTTTTGCTGTGGCCTTGATAAATAGCAGTGCTCACAATGTTGCTACATCAAACCTACTTTGTGTTGAGTCAGAGGAGCTGTATTCCACTCAACCCACAGTAGTAGGAGCTCAGGACGCAGCCTGAGTTAGCCTCTTCGCTAACGAGGTGGACAGGGCAGAGTACTAATCCCCAGATGTCTTTATATGTGTTGAAAAGCTAATGGAGTTAGTGAGGCTGGTGATGGGTTAGAGGGTGTTAATTGGCGTGGTTTAGAGATAACAGTGTTAAAGGTAGAGGTGGATTGTGATTATAGGTGAAGGAACATGTATGTGTGATCACACGTGTGTGTGTGTGTGTGTTTAATCCAGATTTACATAGCCTTGCTGAGCAATTAAGCATATTAGCAAGACAGCTTGACTGACATTTTACCTGGCAATAACTTTTGTTTATAGTTTAAATAAGTCTAAAAGCAGCAACAGGCCAACCAGGGTCCAGCATATATATATATATATATATATATATATATATATATATATATATATATATATATATATATATATATGGAATATATATGGAATATATATGGATATATGGAAATATATCACTTCTGTTTTTTCCTGTGGCTAGTTGCTATTACTGGTGAGCACTGGTGAGAGCAGTAGGAATTAGATGATGGATGAAAATGCTATGAATCACAAATAAAAACAATTAAAAAAGAAAAACATTAAACAAATAAATAAACCCAAAAGGTTTAATAAAACCCCAAAGGTTTTAATAAGATTGATGAGTTGTCTTTACACGATAACACGATCAGACAGCCGCAAATGGTGTGGTTCTTTTTGCTACTTTCTAGTTTGACAGTGCAAGTTATAACCAAGGCCAGAGTAATCCATCACATTGTTTTGACAATTAACCAATAGCCTGTATGTCTAGTGTAAATCATTAGCATACAGAGAGAAGAAATACATGAATAAATAATGGAAGGAATAAACAAATACAAAACCAGCAAAAATATTTTTAAATGTATTTTTTTTACTATTGGATTGTTTATTTCTGTGTTTATTTATTTACTTGCATTTCCAATGCTTTATTTGTTTATTTTTATTTAAATCATTTTATCCAAATCACAAAAAAATGAAAATCATACTATTTATATGTGTCTGTATTTTTTGGCTGTATGAGTGAATGAGTATGTGAGTGTGTGTGTGTGTGTGTGTGTGTGTGTGTGTGTGAGAGAGAGAGTGAGACACTGCTGATCACCAATTTAGAAGCCAGCCTTGAGGTTGTCAAGGCAACGGACACAGGAGTGTAACCTCTGATGACACAAATAGAGCAGCATGAAAAATACCTCTCATACATGCTTGCACACACATGGACATGCACACACGCACACACATGGACATGCACACACGCACACACACACATATATATATACCAGATATTTAGATATTTCTCAAGCTCACTACCAGATTTAAAATGGATGTCACATAACTACCATCCCTCATTCTGTCTACAGCTTCCCTACCATTACTCGGTAGAAACAGAGAACACACACACACACATACACATGTACACACATACACATATGCACTCACTTTCCTTCACTGAAAATACAGCAGGTGAACTTAAAATTAAACCATCTCTGTGTGTTTAAAGAGCAGAACGTGAACCTCAGTTCAGAGACATTCACATCCATCTTTTGTGAAGCACAATGCAATGTGTTTTAGCCCTTCAGCCTGTGGACCACAGGAAATGCACAACCCTAAATAAATGGATGTAACCCTAAATAAAACTCCAGAGCAGTCAGAGGATCCCAGAGCTACAGGCCACCTCCCCCCAGTTGGTGCTGTCCCACGGCTGGGTGTCCTGCTCCTGTGGGTCACGGCTGGGTGTCCTGCTCCTGTGGGTCACGGCTGGATGTCCTGCTCCTGTGGGTCAGCTCCAGGCTGGGTGTCCTGCTCCTGTGGGTCACGGCTGGGTGTCCGGCTCCTGTGGGTCACGGCTGGGTGTCCTGCTCCTGTGGGTCACGGCTGGGTGTCCTGCTTCTGTGGGTCAGCTCCAGGCTGGGTGTCCTGCTCCTGTGGGTCAGCTCCAGGCTGGGTGTCCTGCTCCTGTGGGTCACGGCTGGGTGTCCTGCTCCTGTGGGTCACGGCTGGGTGTCCTGCTTCTGTGGGTCAGCTCCAGGCTGGGTGTCCTGCTCCTGTGGGTCAGCTCCAGGCTGGGTGTCCTGCTCCTGTGGGTCACGGCTGGGTGTCCTGCTCCTGTGGGTCACGGTTGGGTGTCCTGCTCCTGTGGGTCACGGCTGGGTGTCCTGCTCCTGTGGGTCACGGCTGGGTGTCCTGCTCCTGTGGGTCAGCTCCAGGCTGGGTGTCCTGCTCCTGTGGGTCAGCTCCAGGCTGGGTGTCCTGCTCCTGTGGATCAGCTCCAGGCTGGGTGTCCTGTCC
>JAGXOD010000002.1:11252500-11447500 GCA_020368025.1 Brachyhypopomus occidentalis | reverse complement strand
ACATCGTACCAACACCACCCAACTGTGGCACAGTTCACATGTGGCACAGTTCACATCACACCAACACCACCCAACTGTGGCACAGTTCACATCGCACCAGCACCACCCAACTGTGGCACAGTTCACATCGCACCAACACCACCCAACTGTGGCGCAGTTCACATCGTACCAACACCACCCAACTGTGGCACAGTTCACATCGCACCAGCACCACCCAACTGTGGCACAGTTCACATCGCACCAACACCACCCAACTGTGGCGCAGTTCACGACCCAACAACACAATCCAAATGTGGTCAAGTTCACAACACAACCCAACTGTGGCTGAATTCACAAACAAACAACACAACACAACTCTACCATTCCACCATTAGCAACCTGGATGCACATCTGAGAATCAGTTATAGCCTACCATTCCACAATTAGCAACCTGAACGCACATCTGGAGAATCAGTTATAGCCTACCATTCCACCATTAGCAACCTGAACGCACATCTGGAGAATCTACTCCCAGTTGACCATGGCACAATGTCCTGAACTCCTTCCCATTAGCCAGGTCTCTCCATTCATTCTTTACACCACCAGCTGTCAGTCTGCAGAATGACGAGAGGCTTGCATGAAGAACTGTCCTTCATCACATGAGGCTAATCAGTTTAACTGAGGGGAAGTGCTTCAGAGAGCTCTGTCAGAACCCAGACACCACCCAACTGTGGCACAGTTCACATCGCTCCAACACCACCCAACTGTGGCACAGTTCACATCGCTCCAACACCACCCAACTGTGGCACAGTTCACATCACCACCCAACTCGTTCCAACACCCACCCAACTGTGGCACAGTTCACATCGCACCAACACCACCCAACTGTGGCACAGTTCACATCGCACCAACACCACCCAACTGTGGCACAGTTCACATCGCACCAACACCACCCAACTGTGGCACAGTTCACATCGCACCAACACCACCCAACTGTGGCACAGTTCACATCGCACCAACACCACCCAACTGTGGCACAGTTCACATCGCACCAACACCACCCAACTGTGGCGCAGTTCACATCGCACCAACACCACCCAACTGTGGCGCAGTTCACATCGCACCAACACCACCCAACTGTGGCACAGTTCACATCGCACCAACACCACCCAACTGTGGCAGTGGCACAGTTCACATCGCACCAACACCACCCAACTGTGGCGCAGTTCACATCGTACCAACACCACCCAACTGTGGCACAGTTCACATCGCACCAGCACCACCCAACTGTGGCACAGTTCACATCGCACCAACACCACCCAACTGTGGCGCAGTTCACGACCCAACAACACAATCCAAATGTGGTCAAGTTCACAACACAACCCAACTGTGGCTGAATTCACAAACAAACAACACAACACAACTCTACCATTCCACCATTAGCAACCTGGATGCACATCTGGAGAATCAGTTATAGCCTACCATTCCACAATTAGCAACCTGAACGCACATCTGGAGAATCAGTTATAGCCTACCATTCCACCATTAGCAACCTGAACGCACATCTGGAGAATCTACTCCCAGTTGACCATGGCACAATGTCCTGAACTCCTTCCCATTAGCCAGGTCTCTCCATTCATTCTTTACACCACCAGCTGTCAGTCTGCAGAATGACGAGAGGCTTGCATGAAGAACTGTCCTTCATCACATGAGGCTAATCAGTTTAACTGAGGGGAAGTGCTTCAGAGAGCTCTGTCAGAACCCAGGTCCCAGATCACTAGCCATGGACTGTCCATTACATATACCTAATTCTTTCATTTGTTTATATTTTGTAATGGGTAGGTGTGTAGATCTTTTAAAAGACATGTTTATGTTATAAGTAGTTATGACCCTTGTTATATTGGCTTACCCTCTAATGGGCACAGGGTGCAAAAATAGATATTCAAGTGGTTGACACCTAGATGGGTTTTTTTTTTAGAAGGAATAGTCAAATGTCATTTTAAGGCAGTTGTGACAGCACTGGTCTTGTGTGTTAAGTGTTTTTCCAGACTAGGACAGAACTCCCCCAAGCAGACACCAGAGAGCCTGGGAAGATCTTGAAAACTGTGATTAAGATTAGACCAGAGAAAGAGAGAGAGAGAGAGAGGTCACATGACTGTGTGCAGGATGAGGGTATCGTTTACTCTCCAACCTTTAACATACCTAAAAATGCACCTCGGTTACATGCGTTCCTCAACACTCTGACGCGATGTGCAAATTTTTGTCTGTAGCATACGGGACGCCGGGCGCGACGGGAAATGTCGGTTTGACGTTCGCTGCAAAGTGCCTTTCACTGAGCTGGTATCAAGCCTATGGTATAGCAGAGTCACCCGGCCATTATGTTGCCATGGTGTTTGAGAAAACAAGGCAGGAAGTGTCAGCCTGATGGCACAGCGAGGGAACACTTGAGTTGCCTCCTTCCTGCTTCCCCTCCTGAGCGACCCCGCGGGGCGCACTCCTCTCACTCTGGCGTGTCTTCCAGGGGTTTCCAGAACCTGCGTGGACGTGTTCCAGAACAGCTGCTCTACAGGGTGAGGAACGGCAATGCAAGGACGAGTTCCATGCAAGGCGAACACTTAGAACAACAAGAACAGCAGGACGAACCTCCCACAAAGGCCATACCCACCATCTATCTCTCCCCGCCCCTCTCTATCCCTCTCTCTATATATCCCTCTCTATATATCCCTCTGTCTATATATCCCTCTCTCTTTCTATCCTTCTCTCTCTATATATATCCCTCTCTCTCTTTATATCCCTCTCTCTATATATATCCCTCTCTCTCTATCTCTATCCCTCTCTCTATCTCTATCCCTCTCTCTCTATCTATCCCTCTCTCTCTATATCCCTCTCTCTCTATATCCCTCTCTCTCTATCTATCCCTCTCTCTATATATCCCTCTCTCTCTCTATCTCTCTCTCTCTCTATCCCTCTCTCTCTATCTATCCCTCTCTCTATATATCCCTCTCTCTCTATCTGTCCCTCTCTCTCTCTATTCCTCTCCTGTCAGCACCACAGTGCTGAGGCTTTCAAATGTTATATTGAAGAAATCAGCAACAGAAATGAATGAACTGAAATATATACACAGTATATATATATATGTATGCACACCACTTCTCTCTTTCTTTCTCTTCTCTCTCTCGCCCCATGCTCTCCATTACTCTCTCCCTTTCTCTCTCCTCCCTTTCTCTCTCTCTCTCAGACTCTGAGACATCAGGTGCTCCAGGTGGTTTGTAGCGCTATTAGTAATGGGAGTACAGGCAGGCAGCGTCGGGAAGGGACAGATGAGGTGTGGTTTAGATGATTACCTTTCCATGTTTGGATATTTTGCACTACTGATATCCTTTAAATGTGTAGGCGGATCCATTTATGCCCCTCCCCACACATAAATGGACCTGCGCACACCTCCCCCACATACTTAAACACATCTAGCCCCACTGGGCTTCCTTCTCTCTTTCTGTCATAGGTTTCAAGACTGATCTCTCTCTCTCTGTGTGTGTGAAAGTGAAAGGAAATCATCGTGATTCCCATGCCATACCCAAATGGCCCATCACACACACAAGTGGACAGCTGAGCAGACAGACTGCATTATTTTGCCTGAGTCAACACTTCTCTGCCTCTGTGACTGACATCGTGTCCAATAGTGCACGGCACTACAAGAAACGCGTGGCCACAGCATTGAGGTCGCTAGGAGTTCCACCCTAGCGACAGTGCCGTGGTCGCTAGGAGAGTTGAGACTGAGGGGCACACATGTGATAGGTTGGCTGCTTCTGTTCCGTAACCAATGGCAACTGGGCCGGCTACCCGTTAATGATGAGGAACGGATCTAGAGCGAAGAGAAAAGGAGATAGAGGAGAAATAAAATGACATAAGAGTGAAAAGGAGAGAAAGAAAGAAAATGACATGAGAGAAAAGGAGAGAAAGAAAATTACAGGAGTGAGGACGAAACGGAAAAGACACAGGGAGCGACTTTTAGTTTCATCTTCATGCTGTATTTAAACTAGCACTGCCAATCTGAAACACTTCAAAAATGCTTTTAATCACTACCTCTCTCTCTCTGTCTCTCTCTCTCCCTCTTTCTCTTTCTCTCTCTCTCTCGCCCTGTTTTTCCTTCTACTTCTTTCACTCGTTCTGTCGTGCTCCACTCTTGTTGCCATGGCTACAATCATTAACACATCTGTCATGGTTATCTCTTGCTGGAGCTGGAATGCGTGCCACCATACACGCACACACTTGCACATGAACATACACATATGTATGCACACATGCAAAAACGCACGCACACAAACACACACACACATAAATACACTAGGAAAAGGTTCTGAAAAATCAGCCTTTCTCTGTGAATCTTAATACCCCCCTCATCTGTACCATGGACCCTTACGCCTCTCCCCCTTTCTCATGCTGGGTGGTTCAGTCCTTCATTCTATCGTTACATCTTGAGTGACAGCGCTAAATCCCGCCCTTTACACGTGTTGCAAGGCTATTTGTTCAACTCTCATCCATCCACGTCTAAGGAAACGTCTGGTCAATAAGGGACCTCAGGTCCCCCTACCAGGGCCCAAATTAACCTATATGAACCACTCAGGGACACCGATCTAGACAACATGATGAAACTTGAACTTAATGATGGTGACTGAAATAGTTAATGTTAGCTATAGAAATGCCTACTAATAGGATAAAATAGCAAAGCATGTGACCTAGTGCAGCTTAAACACACACATTCACACATACACACACACCAGTACACCATGCATGTATGGACATGCACACACAGGATAAGCTGAGATCAGAGAAGCCAGTGGTGAATTTCAGAAAAGCTCTTAATTAACAGAGAGTGTGTGTGTGTGTGTCTGTGTGTGTGTGTGTATGTGAGCACATGTGTGCACACGTGTATGTGTCCTCTGGGCTGAGAGCAAAGATCACCATATTTACACCCTGAGAGTATGACTTAAATAGGCTGGAAATACAAACACACATGCACTCACACATATGTGCCCAACAGCATTATAAAATGCGTCATAGTAAAAGCATTTTCTATGAACCCACTAATAAAAAAAACAGGTTTGTTCTCAGGTGTGTTCAGCATGTGTCACAGAGGTCAAAGTGTGGAATTTGTGTCCACATGCGTGGATGAGTGGGTGCTTCTGGGTAAAGGACGGGTTAGAATTCCTCACTAATAATTATTTAAATGCTTAAGAATGCTGCCAAGCACTCACACAAACACACACACTCACACGCCCACACTCACACATAAAAAATCATTAATTCTTTCCTACAGATAAAAGTCCTAAAGTATACAAAGTCATAAATAAAGTCCAAATTTCATCAAAACGCCACAGCCAGTATCAGTCAGTACAAATCAGAACCAACCAGCATTAGCCAGAATCGGTCCGTATCAATCAATATCAATCAGTGTCATCTGTCTAACAGTGGCCTGGCCTCACCCTTTACTAAGCAGGCATACCTCACCAAAACAAAGACCGACCACACCACACACACCAAAGCAACCCATAGCCCTCTAACAGACATTACAGACTACATACACACATGAACACACACACACACGCGCGCACACAATGAGGGTGCCTTCTCTTCCTTAGAGTTTTCATCCATGAATTCAGGTCCACCATGATGTAACAGGCAAAATGACAGGCGCAATAACATTTGAGCAATAATGGCTCAAGATCACCTCATCAAAAACCTCATCAATAATCAATAACCAGTCCGAATAACCAGTCTGCAAAAAAAACAAAAACAAAACAAAACAAACAACAACAAAAAAAAAAACACAGCCGAACAAGTTTGCACACTAAACCTCCGAAGAAAAGCCAAAGAAACTGATAACAAGAAAGCAAAGATGAGAGAAAGAGACGGAAAAGGAGAGGAAAAGAATCGCGAGGAGTTGCTGTTTACCTTCTTGCCTTTCTTTTTGCGGTGCGGCGTCTTGGAGCCGCTCTTCTCTTTGGCTTCCTCGCTCATGTTGACGGTCTGGAACCGCTCACTCCCAAACTCCACTTAGTCCAGCTTGGAGGAGGACGAGCCGCCCCGCTCTCCCATCACAGAGCCAGACGAGGCTTGCAAAAAAGACGCGCTCCTCTGAGAGCGCTCGCGCGCGAGTGGCTGCGTGTGCGAGAGTGTGGGGGAGAGAGAGGGAGAGAGAGAGAGAGAGAGATGCTGTGAGGCACGCGCGTTTTTCGCTCCAAACATTCGTTGCTTGTTTTTGCAGAGTACTCCCCAGGACGGGGTGTGGAGGGAGAGAGAGAGGGTGGGGACAGACTGTGAAATAACAGCATAAAAATAAGAAGATGAAAAGAAAGAAATTGAAGAGGAAAGGGGGGGGGGGGGTGTCAGGAAAACACAGCTTCTTGTAACTAACCTTCTTAGACAGAAGAGGGAGGGAAAGAGACAAGAGAGAGAAAGAGTGAGAGAGAGATAAAGAGTGAGTGAAAGCACGCACGCGAGAGAAAGAGGTGGGTAGATGAGAAAGGAGGAGAGAGACAAAATGAAAGAAGACAGCGAATAAATGATTGCTGCTAATAAGCTTTGTCTGTGTGTGTGTGTGTGTGTGTGTGTGTGTCTGTTCATTTTTAGATGTTTGTGTGTTTTTAACCAAGGAGCCTGGACGTGAGGGAGTACCTTCAGCCTGAAGCCATCTATTACACTCTCCCAGACGTGCACACACACACACACACACACACACACACACACACACACACACACACCCCACCCTGTTCTGGGACAGAGAGCAGCTCGGCTCCCTCTACTCTCTCTTCCTGCTCAGGGTGACGTGACACAACCCACAGTCTCTCACACACACTCACAACCATAACGCAGACTGTAATCCCAACCCTGCATGCCAGCGTAACCCAGACTATCTGAAGATTGGCTTGTGAGATTATCAGACACGCAACTCAGAAACTCAAAGTCTGCAGCTGTGCAGAAACGCTGTTGACAGGTAGCTAGATCATCAGAACTGTTAGTGCTTAGATTTGGTAAGATGGGGAAATTTAAAACCAGTACAAACCAGTATACACTTGAACTTTAAATCATGGCCTTTGGGTCATCATTCCTGGTGAAGGCTACATCTGGGAATCAAATTAGGAACTTCCCAAGTTAATACCACTAGGGTTTGGGGAAGGTTTTCTTGCACAGCAGTTTAAGCGCCACCTCTCACTGATGAACACACACACACGCGCACACACACACCTCAAATTGCATTTCACTCCACAGAAAACAAAAAAAAACCAAAAAAGCACACCATCGTTTTCACTGTGATGGTGTGTTTCTGAAATAGTTGGAAGGAAAAGACCTACTTTGTAGTGTTGGCTGAATACACTGTCCTGATAATAAAAATAGAAACTTATTCTGAATATGTTTAAAACACATTTTTAAAAAGGAAGTGAGACACCTGCATCAATATTTCTTCATAGTTCCTGAGTGATCCAGGTTGGTAGGTGTCTTCATGTGACATGGCTCATGCTTACAGGACATGACTGTCTAGATAACTGGCTCACTAAAATGGCCATATTATTAAAATCACATTTAAGCCATAGCTAGCCAGGTAATGGCATTCATTCACAGAATGGGCTATTTGGCGTTGATATAAACTATACTCTATACTATCAATTAAGATAAGCTAGTTAGAAGCTATTTACAGTGTAAACATAAACTATGCAGTCTCCATTGTAATTTATTGTCTCCATTGTCGTTTATTTATTTATGAATTTATTCGTCATTTACAAGTGCAGCGGTTGCATTTGAAAGCATTTTTTTTTAAACATTGAGGGTGTTACTTTTTTTTGCTGTTGGCAGTGGTAGTTGTGCTGATTAATTTTTTTAATTATAATAACTAAATAGAAAGAACATTTCTGAGGCTGTAACCATTCTGAGAACATTAGGTGGACGGAAGGCAGAATGTATCCGCAATATATGTCGCCAATACTCGTGTTCTGTTACAAGCTAGGTTACCAGCGAGCTTTTTTGGTAGACTACCTGGGATGGCATTTCTCAGACTGAGGGGGCACCCTGCATCTAAAACACCTCGAGTTTTACAGCTGGTCTGACACATATTCGTCCACTGACATAATTAATGTGCCCGGGGACGCATGACTGTGGACAGAGTGGACAGAGAGGACGGAGTGGATGTGAGGCCTTGTAATATTTCCTCTCCTGTCATTATCTGCTGAACACCCCAATATGTGGAGGATCTGGTTGTTCCCCTGGTAGCCTGCCCCACATGCATCACTCTCATAATGTGCCAGAGACAGAGACAGAGACAGAGAGAGAGAGAGAGAGAGAGAGAGAGAGAGAGAGAGAGAGAGAGAGAGAGAAGGAGTCTATCCGGTCAGCTCTCACCAGAATCCACAGGATGTTGATACCACATGTCTGTGGAATTAAGGACATGTGAAAAGTAAGTCTGTAATGGTTCACATTAAATATTAAATATATCAAACCACAAACCTTATAATCCAACTCTAACTCATATTTAACCCTGTAATCCAAACCATAACTCAAAACATCAAACATACACACTCTAACCCTTACCATAGCCAATCCTAAACCCAAGCACAACTCTAACCATAACTCCACAGGACATCAGGAGTAGTTAAATGTGTGGGAGTATGTAAATGTGTGGGAGTATTTAAATGTGTGGGAGTATGTAAATGTGTGGGAGTATTTAAATGTGTGGGAGTATATAAATGTATGGGAGTATATAAATGTGTGGGAGTATGTAAATGTGTGGGAGTAGTTAAATGTGTGGGAGTATATAAAGTCCCTACTGCTTCTGTCCACATGGGCTCAGGGAACCGACTGCCGTGTGCAGAGGAGATGCTGTTGTTGCTATGGATACTGGTCTAGGTGGGGCATAGCTCAGCTATGAATGAGTGTGAATACAGGGGGGTGGGGGGTAACTGGTGACACTGAAAATTCATATTTCTACTCTTGATCAGAAGTGTAAACACACAACAAGTAAACATACAGGACACAGACACAAACAGAAAGGGAGTGCGAAAGAGAGAACAAACGTCTTTGGCTCATGCAGGAGGAGAATTTGAAACAAGTCGGTCAATATGGCCAGTCAGGCCTCCGTCAAATGGTTACCATGACAACAGGACTAATCTCTTCCACTCAGTGGCCCATTATATTATTGACTGGGTGACGTCTGGATGCTCGTTTCAGCAGTCAGAGTGTAGATATCTCAAACACAGCACATCACACAGCTCACCCTTCAACAGCCTGAATTATGGCCTCATATTGAACTACAGCTTAAAACTAAACTACAGCATCAAACTAAACTACAGCCTCATACTGAACTGTAGCCTTAAACCGAAGATTCAGGGTGAAGTACAGCCTCACACTGAGCTACTGCTTCAGGGTGAAGTACAGCCTCACACTGAGCTACAGCTTCAGAGTGAAGAACAGCCTCAAACTGAGCTACAGCTTCAGGGTGAAGTACAGCCTCACACTGAGCTACAGCTTCAGAGTGAAGAACAGCCTCAAACTGAGCTACAGCTTCAGAGTGAAGAACAGCCTCAAACTGAGCTACAGCTTCAGAGTGAAGAACAGCCTCAAACTGAGCTACAGCTTCAGAGTGAAGTACAGCCTCAAACTGAGCTACAGCTTCAGGATGAAGTACAGCCTCACACTGAGCTACAGCTTCAGGGTGAAGTACAGCCTCAAACTGAGCTACAGCTTCAGAGTGAAGAAAACAGCTACAGCTTCAGAGTGAAGTACAGCCTCAAACTGAGCTACAGCTTCAGGGAGCTGAAGGGTGAAGTACAGCCTCAAACTGAGCTACAGCTTCAGGGTGAAGTGACAGCCTCACACTGAGCTACAGCTTCAGAGTGAAGAACAGCCTCAAACTGAGCTACAGCTTCAGAGTGAAGTACAGCCTCAAACTGAGCTACAGCTTCAGAGTGAAGTACAGCCTCACACTGAGCTACAGCTTCAGGGTGAAGTACAGCCTCACACTGAGCTACAGCTTCAGAGTGAAGTACAGCCTCACACTGAGCTACAGCTTCAGAGTGAAGTACAGCCTCACACTGAGCTACAGCTTCAGAGTGAAGTACAGCCTCACACTGAGCTACAGCTTCAGAGTGAAGTACAGCCTCAAACTGAGCTACAGCTTCAGGGTGAAGTACAGCCTCAAACTGAGCTACAGCTTCAGGGTGAAGTACAGCCTCAAACTGAGCTACAGCTTCAGGGTGAAGTACAGCCTCACACTGCTGAGCTACAGCTTCAGAGTGACGTACAGCCTCACACTGAGCTACAGCTTCAGAGTGAAGTACAGCCTCACACTGAGCTACAGCTTCAGAGTGACGTACAGCCTCACACTGAGCTACAGCTTCAGAGTGAAGTACAGCCTCAAACTGAGCTACAGCTTCAGAGTGAAGTACAGCCTCAAACTGAGCTACAGCTTCAGAGTGAAGTACAGCCTCACACTGAGCTACAGCTTCAGAGTGAAGAACAGCCTCAAACTGAGCTACAGCTTCAGAGTGAAGAACAGCCTCAAACTGAGCTACAGCTTCAGGGTGAAGTACAGCCTCACACTGAGCTACAGCTTCAGGGTGAAGTACAGCCTCACACTGAGCTACAGCTTCAGGGTGAAGTACAGCCTCACACTGAGCTACAGCTTCAGGGTGAAGTACAGCCTCAAACTGAGCTACAGCTTCAGAGTGAAGTACAGCCTCAAACTGAGCTACAGCTTCAGGGTGAAGTACAGCCTCAAACTGAGCTACAGCTTCAGAGTGAAGTACAGCCTCACACTGAGCTACAGCTTCAGAGTGACGTACAGCCTCACACTGAGCTACAGCTTCAGAGTGAAGAACAGAATCAAACTGAGCTACAGCTTCAGGGTGAAGTACAGCCTCAAACTGAGCTACAGCTTCAGAGTGACGTACAGCCTCAAACTGAGCTACAGCTTCAGGGTTAAGTACAGCCTCAAACTGAGCTACAGCTTCAGGGTGAAGTACAGCCTCACACTGAGCTACAGCTTCAGAGTGACGTACAGCCTCACACTAAACTACCACCTATACTGAACTGCAGCCTCATACTGACCTATAGTGTATTATTGAACTACAACCACAAAATAATTTGTAGTTTCAGTCTGAAACACAGTGTCATACAAAACCAGTGTTATGTTTAACTACAGGATTTTGTGTATTTCTGGATTGTGTTTCTGGACGGAGTCTCAAGATGTTTCCATAATGGACGTGCTGTCAGAACCACGTGTGCAGCAAGCCACAATAAATCAGTTGACTCAAATTTTGAAGGCTAACATATAATGTCATAATGTAGTGTCAATTTTGAACTCTCTTACCACTTTGGGATAGAAATGGACCCAAGAACAGCAGGAGTGTCACCGCTCTGCTCCCGCCCTGGACATGACAGCAGTACGTCCTGTCTGCGGGGTAATTTTAGGAATGTTTTTTGGGACCCCAGGTTTGTGCTCTTCCAAATCTTTACACACCCACATCTCCCACAGGGGAATATCAGAGAGAGACACAGAGAGAGAGAAGAGAGTGAAGTCCTGCAAATTTTCTTAAGTGAGCGTCTGGCTCTGCTTCATCACCGTAGCGTCCACTCAGCCCGTGTTATGGAGACAACCCCAGCCCCTCCAGAGAGCATTTACACACACGGCAGATATTGACTATGGCAGTGATTGGAAAGTGATTAAATGCAGAGTGTTTATTGATCATGGAAGTGAATGGTGAGGAGATGAGTGGGTGTTGATGGTGGTCTGCGATGCCTGAGAGAAATTCTGCAATGGAGAATAGACACTGGAACACACAAGCTTTCATCCACAAAGCAAAACCGAGCCGCCATTGTCCTCGAGATCCCTAGCAACAGCCCCGCACCCATGTAGTCATCGTAGTCATCACAGTCATCACAATATAGCCCATCAACCAGATATAGCATTAAAGCTAATCAATCAGACATGGCAATACATAGTCAAAGGCTGGAACATATCTGAGCAGTAAGACACAGCAATCGGATAAATCGGACACAGTCAAAATGTCTGATGAGTCAAACACCTTAAGCACACAAGACCCACTCATGGCGTTTTTGAAAGCCAGAGTCATTTATAGAGTAATTTATAATTTATTTAAGGAAAATCCTGGAGGCAACAGCTTGAAAAAAAAAACACTCAGCCAAAAACAGATGCCACCTCAACGCCTGACTGAGAGAGAGAGAGAGAGAGAGAGGGAGAGGGAGAGAGAGAGAGGGAGAGGGAGATGCCACCTCAATGCCTCACTGCCATGAATTTTAGAGGATGATGATGCTGGAGCTGACTCAGTGACAGAGAGGGAGAGAGAGAGGAGGAGAGAGGGGAGAGGGGAGAGAGGAGTGGAGGAGAGAGGCAGAAAGAGAGACAGAGAGGAGGAGAGGGAGAAAGAGAAAGAGACAAAGGGAGGAGGAGAGAGGGAAAAGGGAGAGAGGAGGAAGGAGAGAGAGAGAGAGGAGGAGAGAGGGGAGAGAGGGGGAGGAGGAGAGAGGCAGAAAGAGAGAGGGAGAGAGAGAAAGAGAGACTGAGAGAGGAGGAGAGTGAGAAAGAGAGAGACAAAGGGAGGAGGAGAGAGGGGAAAGGGAGAGAGAAGGAAAGAGAGAGAGAGGAGGAGAGAGATAGAGAGAGGAGGAAGAGAGAGGGGAGAGGAGGAGAGAGGCAGAAAGAGAGAGGGAGAGAGGAAGGAGAGAGAGAGAGAGAGAGGAGGAGAGATGGTGGGGGGGGAGCAGACAGACATAATCATAGAAACACACAAGGGCTCATCAGCCAATCCTCCCACCCCTCAGAATACATTGCCACAACGATCGCTTCTCTACCACATCACCATGGTTACACTGTTCTGTCTGCCTACTTACAAGCTTCACACTATCAACGAGAAAGTGTTTGGGACACAGAGAGAGAGAGAGACACACAGAGAGAGAGAGAGAGAGAGAGAGAGAGAGAAAGAGAGAGAGAGAGAGAGAGAGAGAGAGAGAGAGAGAGAGAAAGGGACATAGAGGGACATAGAGAGGGAGATAAGGAGAGATAAAGACTGAGAGGGAGAGAGAGCTGAACAGAACACACCCTGGGAAAAACCAGTGACTGCGTTCCCACTTTTTTCAGGAATAGAGATATCACAAGTAACCATGGCAATATCACTAATGGAGGAAGGGGGGATAAAAACTGCAAACATTCTTCTAGCTGCCATGTCAGGTTCCACAGGATGTCGGTGTGTGGAAGAGTTAGCAGAGTTAGCAGTGTTAGCGGAGTTGGAAGTGTTAGCGGAGTTAGAGGAGTAGCAGAGTTAGAAGAGTTGGCAGAGTTAGAAGTGTTAGCAGAGTTAGAAGCGGTAGAAGAGTTAGAAGAGTAGCCAAGTTAGAATAGTTAGCAGAGTTAGAAGTGTTAGCAGAGTTAGAAAAGTAGATGAGTTCGAATAGTTAGCAGAGTTAGCAGTTAGAAGTGTTAGCAGAGTTAGCAGGAACCTGTGATCAAACCCCAGCTGGCTGCCTCAGACTGCCAACAGGGTTTGGTTTCTAGGGGCAACATTTGGGGCAACCGACATTCACAACAGGATAAGAAAATGTACATTAAGAGGGGAAGAAGGAAAGGGGTAATGGGGCAGGCTTCAACAGCAGTGGGCGGGGCTTGGTTGAGTCGGTTTTGAGTTGAGTTGGTTTTGCCTTCGAGATTTACTATTTTGAGCAGATTAGACCAGTGTGAACTGGAGGTTTATTCAAAATCTTCTAAGGTGTCTAGAAGGTAGAGTTCATCCACTCCAGCACTGGATAGGAAAGGCCAAAGTTCCCTGTAGGCTTTTACAGCAGATCAGTAGAGTACAGTAAGGATCAGTACAGCACAGTAAGGATCAGCAGAATACAGTAAGGATCAATACAGTACAGTAAGGATCAGTACAGCACAGCAAGGATCAGCAGAATACAGTAAGGATCAGCAGAATACAGTAAGGATCAGCAGAATACAGTAAGGATCAATACAGTACAGAAGGATCAGCAGAATACAGTAAGGATCAGTACAGTAAGGATCAGTACAGCACAGTAAGGATCAGCAGAATACAGTAAGGATCAGCAGAATACAGTAAGGATCAATACAGTACAGTAAGGATCAGTACAGCACAGCAAGGATCAGCAGAATACAGTAAGGATCAGCAGAATACAGTAAGGATCAGTACAGCACAGTAAGGATCAGTACAGCACAGCAAGGATCAGCAGAATACAGTAAGGATCAGCAGAATACAGTAAGGATCAGTACAGCACAGTAAGGATCAGTACAGCACAGCAAGGATCAGCAGAATACAGTAAGGATCAGCAGAATACAGTAAGGATCAATACAGTACAGTAAGGATCAGTACAGCACAGCAAGGATCAAGGATCAGCAGAATACAGTAAGGATCAATACAGTACAGTAAGGATCAGTACAGCACACAGTAAGGATCAGCAGAATACAGGATCAATACAGAATACAGTAAGGATCAGTACAGCACAGTAAGGATCAGCAGAATACAGTAAGGATCAGCAGAATACAGTAAGGATCAATACAGTACAGTAAGGATCAGTACAGCACAGTAAGGATCAGCAGAATACAGTAAGGATCAGCAGAATACAGTAAGGATCAGCAGAATACAGTAAGGATCAATACAGTACAGTAAGGATCAATACAGTACAGTAAGGATCAGTACAGCACAGTAAGGATCAGCAGAATACAGTAAGGATCAGCAGAATACAGTAAGGATCAATACAGTACAGTAAGGATCAGTACAGCACAGATACAGTAAGGATCAGCAGAATACAGTAAGGATCACAGCACAGTAAGGATCAGTACAGCAGAATCACAGAATAAGGGATCAGCAGAATACAGTAAGGATCAATACAGCACAGCAAGGATCAGCAGAATACAGTAAGGATCAGCAGAATACAGTAAGGATCAGCACAGCACAGTAAGGATCAGCAGAATACAGTAAGGATCAGCAGAATACAGTAAGGATCAATACAGTACAGTAAGGATCAGTACACAGAAAGGATCAGCAGAATACAGTAAGGATCAGCAGAATACAGTAAGGATCAATACAGTACAGTAAGGATCAGTACAGCACAGTAAGGATCAGCAGAATACAGTAAGGATCAGCAGAATACAGTAAGGATCAATACAGTACAGTAAGGATCAGTACAGCACAGTAAGGATCAGCAGAATACAGTAAGGATCAATACAGTACAGTAAGGATCAGTACAGCACAGCAAGGATCAGCAGAATACAGTAAGGATCAGCAGAATACAGTAAGGATCAGTACAGCACAGTAAGGATCAGCAGAATACAGTAAGGATCAGCAGAATACAGTAAGGATCAATACAGTACAGTAAGGATCAGTACAGCACAGTAATACAGTAAGGATCAGCAGAATACAGTAAGGATCAGCACAGTACAGTAAGGATCAATACAGTACAGGTAAGGATCAGCAGAACACAGTAAGGATCAGCAGAACAGTACAGTAAGGATCAGTACAGCACAGTAAGGATCAGCAGAATACAGTAAGGATCAGCAGAATACAGTAAGGATCAGTACAGCACAGCAAGGATCAGCAGAATACAGTAAGGATCAGCAGAATACAGTAAGGATCAATACAGTACAGTAAGGATCAGCAGAATACAGTAAGGATCAATACAGTACAGTAAGGATCAGTACAGCACAGTAAGGATCAGCAGAATACAGTAAGGATCAGCAGAATACAGTAAGGATCAATACAGTACAGTAAGGATCAGTACAGCACAGCAAGAACACAGAAGAGGATGCAGATAAAGAAAATACTGAAATGAACTAAGTCTTCTGCTATCATAGAGGTCACCAAAATACAGAAGAATACTGGAGAGCAAGAGATCTGGTTGAAGAGTCGGTCACCACATAGTAAGTTCAGATTATGCTATGGAGGGATAGAATATGCAATTGTGACTTCCAGAAGTCTCAACAAACCCATTCATGTAGAAGTGTCTAGATACAATAAAGCTTTACTGCAGACTTGACCAGAGCTACTCAATCCGAGCTTGTCACAGCTCTGAGGTTATTTCCTTTGCTATGAAATCCACCCCCTTCCTCAAATTCCTCCACGGGTTTGATACAGTCAGTAATAGACAGCAGAACCAGAATAACTGTATCACAACTCCCTACGGGTGGCAGGAAGAACTGCAGGCTACTAACTACACCTTATAAACTGTCGACTGAGTGCTGATATCTTCATAACTTCTAGCAGTACTGTACTGGAGAAACCCAGTGGGGTATAAAGATGTGTTGAAGGAAAGAGAGTCCTCACAGAGGGGAAGGAAATAAGACAAATAGTAACATTAAAGATGTTGTTTTGTTGTTTATATATAATGGGGCAATGTGGCAGGTCTAGGGTTTACAGAAAAAGAGAAAATATCTTGGTAAAAGTGCCTTTTTGATGTCAGAGGTCAAAGAAGAATAGCTAGACAGGTTTGAGCTGTTAGGAAGTTAACAGTTAACTCATCTAAACATTTGTTACATCCAAGGTATGCAGAGGAGTGTCTCTAAATGCACAACATGTCAAACAGGCACCTGAGGCTACAGCTCACACGGCATCACCAAAATGGAAGACTGGAAAACTTTGCCTGATCTGATGAGTTTCTGCGGCGACATTTGGATGGTAGGGTCAGACGGTGAGATCATGAAAGCATGGACCCATCCTGTCTCGTGTCGATGCTTCAGTCTGAGGAACTGTGATAGGATGCCACCTGTGCAAAAAATCCAGTTTTGAAATTTCCTCGCTCCTAAATATTCCACAGTAAACTGTCAGCTGTATTGTAAGAAAATAGAAGTGTTTGGGAACGACATCAACTCAGCCACTAAGTGGTAGGCCACATAAACTGATGGAGCGGGGTCAACGGATGCTGAAGCACATAGTGCGAAGAGGTCGCCAACTTTCTGCAGAGTCAATCACTACAGTCATCCAAACTTCATGTGGCCTTCAGATATGCTCAAGAACAGTGCGCAGAGAGCTTCATGGAATGGGTTTCCATGGTCGAGCAGCTGCATGCAAGCTGTACATCACCAAGTGCAATGCAAAGAGGTGGATGCAGTGGTGTAAAGCACGCCGCCACTGGACTCTAGAGCAGTGGAGCCACATTCTCTGGAGTGTTGAATCACGCTTCTCCATCTGGCAATCTGATGGACGAGTCTGGGTTTGGTGGTTGCCAGGAGAACGGTACTTCTGACTGCATTGTGCCAAGTGTAAAGTTTGGTGGAGGGGGGATTATGGTGTGCGGTTGTTTTTCAGGAGCTGGACTCGGCCCCTTAGTTCCAGTGAAAGGAACTTCAGCATACCAAGACATTTTGGACAACTCCATGCTCCCAACTTTGTGGTAACATTTTGGAGCTGGCCCCTTCCTCTTCCAACATGACTGTGCACCAGGGCACAAAGCAAGGTCCATAAATACGTGTATGGCAGAGTCTGTTGTGGATGAACTTGACTGGCCTGCACAGAGTCCTGACCTCAACCCGATAGAACACCTTTGGGATGAATTAGAGCAGAGACTGAGAGCCAGGCCTTCTCGTCCAACATCAGTATGTGACCTCACATGGTCAAAATCCTCATAAACACACTCCTAAACCTCATAGTTTTAACCTTGTGGACAGCCTTCCCAGAAGAGTTGAATCTGCAAAGGGTGGACCAACGTCATATTGAACCCTATGGATTAGTAATGGGATGTCACTTAAGCTCATATGTGAGTCAAGGCAGGAGAGCAAATACTTTTGGCAATATAGTGTGTATATATAGATAAGACTGTGGCTGTGTACTGCCTGAATTGACTACAAGGAACAACATGATTCAGTGGCCCACACATAGATTCTGGAGCCTGAGGCTGTATCACATCAACAGGACTTTGAGAACCTTCATCGAGACCTCAAAAAGGCTGTGGAAGACAACCCTAGAGCCCAGCTTCAGACCAGCAGTACAAGTCACCATCAAGTGCCGGATTTACCCAGGGGATTCCCTGTCCCTGCCGCTGTTCTGCACTGGCCTGAACCGCCTCGGTGAAACCATGACCAAGAGTGGCATCGGATACCAGCTATAGAATAGAACGACCAAAAGCCACCTCCTCTACATGGATGACGTCAAGATGTATGCCAAAAGTGAACATTGATTCACTGATCCACCTCACCATGATATATACCAGTGACATCAGAATGTCATCCAGACTGGATACTGTGGTCGGAACTGGGGGGTCGTATTACCTGAAAGTAACGTAGCAGATGTTGAGGGCAGCTGCAAGTACCTTGGAATCCCACAGGCAAATGGGCCACAAGGAAAGCAGACACAGCCAAATACCTACAGACTGAGGCAGGTCCTGAGAAGTCAGCTGCACACGATCTGAGCTATCAACACCTACACTCCACCAGTTGTCACATATCCTGCTGGTATAATAAAGTGGCCAAAGGATGAGACAGAAGCCACGGACATCATGACAAGGAAAGTCCTCACAATGCATATTGGGCTTCATCTCAAATCCAGCACTGTGTGACTGAGCGGAAGGAGGGGGGCCAAGGAGCAGTGAGCATAAGAGCCACTATCCTGGACGAAACATCAAAAGATCGAAGATGAAGAGGAAGATGGCCCCAAGTGCTGAAGTGCTTAGTGAGCGCTTAAAAGAGGCAAATGCAATTACAAGTGCCACAGATACATTTCACTGTGGTCAAACGTTTGACATGTTTGAATATCTCACTTATTATTTTGAAAGTTGAGAATTCTTAAGAGTTTTCTAATAAATATTAATTGTACATCGTACACTGCATTGAAGCACTTTGTATGCTCAGCTGATGAAGGACCTGAGGTCCAAAACATTCTGTTTCTCTGGAAACTACTTCACTACATATTTGAATCTCTCTCTCTCTCTCTCTCTCCTCTCTGATGTTTTTCTGATTTCTGCTCCACCTTTGCAGACTTTCCCAGAGTCCCTGGTGCTGTTTCAGCAATTCCACTGGGTAAATGCCCTGCTGTTTCATTACATCAGAGTCTGACCACACAGCAGTACTGAGATATGGCTTAGAAACCACACACAAAGCAGGTACAACCAATCAGTAATTGTGTATGTGGGGGGGGGCTTACTGGACTGCCTTCGCCCTACTAAGACTCTCTCAACCAATCAGTAATTGTGTATGTGGGGGGGGCTTACTGGACTGCCTTCGCCCTACTAAGACTCTCTCATACACCAGGATAACCGCAGAGCAACTACTGCTGACCTGCGTGTGTGTGTGTGTGTGTGTGTGTGAGTGAGAGAGAAGGAGGGAGGGAGAGAGAACAGGATAATAGAGTGGTTAGTGAGAAGGCTGACCACAGCGTTGAACTGAATGAAGCTCATTTCTCTACATTGACACAAAGAATTATACACAGCTGGTCTGATTAATGTGAGCTTACACACTCAAAGACACACACATGCATAAAAAGGACACAGTGTAGTGGAAGAAAGGGATAGTCAGAGAGAGGGCAGAGGGCAGGAATGATGGAAATAAGAATTTACAATAAACGAAACCAGACACTCACAGTGTAACAACAATGAGCAGAAGAGAAGAAACACACCATTACATTAGACAAAGTCCAGGTAGAGTTTGATTTCATGGTTGGATTAGAATCTTTCTAAAATAAATGAAAAGCAGATACAAAATGAGTTTTGAAAACAGATTTTCTTCAATAGGACTTGGGGTGTTTGGGTGTGTGAGAGAGAGAGTGTGTGTGAGCAGTGAGACAGGTGTTCGTATGTGTGTGTGTGTGTGTGTGAGAGAGAGAGAGTGTGTGTGAGCAGTGAGACAGGTGTTCGTATGTGTGTGTGTGAGAGAGAGACAGTGTGTGTGAGCAGTCAGACAGGTGTTCGTATGTGTGTGTGTGTGTGAGAGTGAGAGAGCATGTATGTGAGCAGTGAGACAGGTGTTCGTATGTGTGTGTGTGTGTGTGTGTGTGTGTGTGAGACTCGCATCAGAGCCTCAGGAGCACAAGAACCTCCTCCACATGACCAGAAACATGACAGGTATGTTCAAACATCAGTGACTCTTTTCTCAGAAATGTGAGCACATTTGTGTGTGTGTGTGTGCTTGCTTTTTCAGGTTTGCTGCAGTCTGGAGAGAGCTCACATGTTCATAACCCACAAAAGAGCCTTATAGAACAATACAAACACACGCACACACACACACACACACACACACTAATGTATACTATATATTCACAGTATGTGTGGTATGAATCTGTGATGACATAGTGAAGCTCTAATAGAACAGTTCCATGCCTGGTAGATCTCGGAGATCCTGACGTGTCAACGTCAGCGTGAACATCCACTCAAAGCGCTGTCACCACAGGAATCCTTTCACACCTCTCCACTCAGCCACGCCGCAGAATCCGTCTGTAAACTGTGCGTGAAGTAGTTTGTTCCTATTCCCCGGTCTGCAGGGGAAATCTCCTCTGAGCAGACAGGCCCATGTTCAGCTGCTCCAAGTCCCTGTTCCCAGCTCATAACCCCTGTAATCAAACAGGACACAGCCGAGTTATTACCCAGCCACAGGCACAGTGGCCTGCAATATCACACAGACAAAGGAAGATTTAATAAGCATAAAAAAAGGGGAGAGAGAAAATCTCAAAATTAGTTAGGCTTTAGGGTGTTCTGTAAACTCGCTGTTAAGATCTCAGAAATCCTGTTAGCATGTTGACGTTCCAACAGACATAATCCGCAGTCCACCAAATAACGAGCTTTTAACGTTTAAGAAAGTCCTCAAACACATGTGCATCTGTGCGACAGTGGGCTAAACGTTTTAGGAGCTAAACCTCCCAGCAGTCCTCATGCAGTTTCCACAAAGATTTGAGTTATCATCTCGGCCTGAACATCAGGCTTGCGTGAACACCGAGCAAGGCCTCCTGATCCAGCAGCAGGAGCTACAACCTTTGGAGTCAGGGTGGAGTCAGGGTGGGGCAGGGCCGGCCCAAGCCTTTATGGGGCCCTAATCAGAATTAAATTTGGGGACGTCCCCCCCATACCACCACCTCAGCTCAGAGTAGAATAAGAGTGAAATCAGAGTGGAGTCAGAGTGAAGTTAGAGTGGAGTCAGAGTGGAGTTAGTGTGGAGTCAGAGTGGAGTCAGAATGGAGTCAGAGTGGAGTCAGAGTGGAGTCAGAGTGGAGTTAGAGAGGAGTCAGAATGGAGTCAGAGTGGAGCCTGCTCCACTGCTGTGTACCCTGTCCATACGTCTCAGAACCTCTTTCACTAATTGGATTCTGCTGGAATATTAGACTGGGAATACTAGGATTATTTATTTGCCACCAATACTGAACAAATCATAATACTGTTAAAACAAAAACAAGTACCTTGCAACTTGTCTTGTTTGTCTCAAGCAAGGCAGAAAATTGCACAAATGCATAGATTCATAGCAAACCACATGGGCATTTTAAGATAAAAGGGAGGTCACATGTATATGACTGATGATCATTTATGATACATAAAAAATAAGGTGATTTTTGATTGTTGTTTGCAGACCATCTTGTGTCACCATGTTGTGTCATCATCATTGCATGTAGCTCAGAAAAACCATTATGCAAAATGCACTGTGGGCGGGGAACTGTTTGAGCCAATTGCAAAACATATTTCAAAAATGGAAATGGAAAAATGGAAAATGATTTGCTACTGGTGAAGAAATAGAACAATCTCGTTAAAAAATAATAATAATAAAGACAGACTAAAGAATAACCGAGCGTGTGAGAATGCTGCACAGTGACCCTGCCTCAGGGCTCTGAAGGGGGGTTGTTTGTTTTTTTGGAATAGGAGGGGGTTAAAGTACAGAGCTTGCATGAAAGAAGCACGTATGATTGCAGAGATGTTAGAGGAGGATGTCTCCATGGCAACGCAACAAAACCACATGCTTTCTCCATGGCAACCAGGCCAGTACAGGAATACTAATGCGAGTAGAGCAAGACGGAGATGGTGAGCAAGAGACACAGAGATAGAGTGAGTGTGTGTGTGTGAGAGAGAGAGAGAGAGAGAGAGAGAGAGAGAGAGAGAGAAAGAGGGCAAGAACAACAGTGAGAGATTTGAACTGGAACAATGAAGAGGGATCCACTTTTACACAATAGGCACAGTGATAAATTCACATTACATTAACATCACACCCTTTTCTTCACGTTGATCGTCTAGTATTCCTGTTTGTGTTGTTTTATATGGCCTGCTGTGTGGGTTTCTCTAGAAAGATCATGCATTATTACCAAACTGAAGTAGGAGATCTAGGTGGGAGACTCTTTGGTCATGTCCTAGATATCCCCCTCCCCAAACCCCTCTCCCTTACATTTCTCCTTCACCCTTAAATCCCAGTGTCCTCAAAGCTATTTGTGGTTCACAGACATCACCATACTCTCTCTTGCCAACACACACACACACAAAGTCTCTCCCTCCCTCTTAGTAATCTCTGTCTGTTCCTCACACACACGCGCGTGCACGTCCCTGAAGACATCTCTCAGTACGTCTCAAACAGCTGGCCTGGAAACTGTGCGTGAGCGTGTCTGTGCATGTCTGAAGGCCTTAGGACTCCCTGATTGGTTCTGTTTTAAGACACACATGCATCAGGACTCCCTGATTGGTTCTGTTTTAAGACACACATGCATCAGGACTCCCTGATTGGTTCTGTCTTAAGACACACATGCATCAGCAACACAGCACAGACCCCACCCAACATTTCCACACCAACCAATCACATTACACACAATTCAATGAAAATAAACACAAGACAAGCATACTAAACATGTTTGCTGTGAAAATATTCAATGATATTCTGAATGAACAAAATTGTGTTGGTTTCATTCCTGGATTACAGTCAGCATTATCCAATTGCAGTGTATAAAGCAAAGATTCTAGTCAAACTGGATTATAATATCATTATTTGATCTCCAATACAAAACCACCTTTTATCAGCAAGCAGACACCTCAGCCAATCAGAGTTCAATAAATATGAATCTTAATGAGTGTTTAGATTAAATAGTGACTGTTTCTAAGCAGTGGAGAGGATTATGTGCTTTTGTCATCTTAATTAAGCTCTTGTCCTCTGGGCCTGAAGGGTCTGAATGGAGAGTTGTGTCCCCGGGCTGAAGACAATCCTTCAAACTGTAATTATAAAGGCAGGCTTTGCTCTGCTAGTGCTGAGTTTAATGGAGCTGATCGTGCAGACTGAGCAGGTGGACGTTTACACTACACACTACATCAGCACATGCATCTGCCCGCATGCACGCAGACACAGAGACATACACAGAACCAATTACAGATTAGAAAGACATTCGTAAAGTCAAGAATTCCCAGTGATGCTGTAATTTGAGATGCGGACTTACCAAGGCTTATCAGTATCAGTAGCTGGCCTTTAATCGTGTGTGTGTGTCTGATTGATGTGTGTGTGTCTGATTGATGTGTGTGTATTCTCAACCCTCTGACAGTATGTTGGATGGAGAGATATCACATATCACAGATTTATGTTTATATTTCCAACTTTAGCACTGAGCAGTTATAAGATCTCAGACAAAAATTTGAGAATTCAAGCAGATCTTTACTGTGGTGACTGCCATACACAATGGGCACATACTGTGAGATGGGGCAGCATTACTCCTGGACCCTAGGACATGTATGACAGACATATCTGGGGGAAATGAAGAGTGCAGTTGAAATAGGAAACATGGCAGTATGATGTTTCAGCACACATAACAGCATCCGTGAAGCAGATATCAAACCAACGTGAAAATGCAATTAGACCAAACGCAGATGGAGCGTCTGGATGTCGCTGTGTGTTAGATGCTTGAATATGTGGGCTGGATGTGCATGTGCCTGGATGTCTGCTTAGAATATAAACAAAGCCGTAGGCCTTTTAGCATCAACAAACATCATACCTCCCTGCTGTAAGATTAAACATATTTTGACTTAAAGAGTTGATAAACGGATAGTAAGTGGTGCTGAGACGAGACACAGCTTCTAGAAGTGACGTTCTAAATTTACCTTGTAGTAGAAAACGATACTACAGTGCCATCGTGTGATGGTGATAGGTACTGCACTTTACTTTTGTTAAAGGTGACGTGCCTATTCGTTTTTTTGTTTTGTTTTTTTGCTTGTTGGTTTCTTGTTTGTTTTTTATATACTAGAATTTTTTTTGTATATACTAGAAAGTTTTTTCAAGCTATAGCTCCGACGCGCGCAACATCAGGAGGCAGAGTAACACGTTCGGATAGCATCACTCACCCCTTTCTGATGCACGAGCTCACAGACACCCAGCATCACTGTAATTGACAAGGGAGTGTACGTATACAGCCACATCTTCCCTGAGGGCACACAGCTATTTGTTTGCTATCTCTGGTTCCTGGCTACGGATAGCCGTGGCATCACCAGAGATCAAACTCAGTATATAGGACGAATGCTTTTCTTGAGCACTGCTTGTGAGCCATTTCGTTTCTGTATGTTAACACAGTTCCCTGGGGTCTTAAAGAAATTTCTGGTTGATGCTTTGGACAAAATAAGATGAATCACTATAGCAACCTTCTCATTCAGCAGAGCCGGTTCGAACGCATGTGCCTTTAAATGATAAGAAGGCACTGATTACCCCCATCTCCCTCTTCCACAGGGTGAACTGTCATGGCAACTGGTGAACGTGAAGCCCGTTAGAAACAGCTGACAGCGAAAATATACTGGTGCAACCCTGATTTTGCTCCGAGTTCTGGTCTCGATACACACACACACACATACATACTCACACATTACAAAGCATGCATTTGAACATAACATCTGTATGACACCGTTACTGACATTGTCAACTGTTAAGTTAATTAAATGTACAAAAACAACTTTGTAAAAAAAATCATCTGGTGCTGATTACACCAAAATGGCCGTATTAAAAGTCTGTTCGATTAACTAATCGACCGCTGCATGAGTGTCACAATGCGCAACAGGAGTGAAAATGGCTTCAGTGATTCACAGCAAGTCCTAAAGTTCTTATAAAATCCTAGATAATCAGCAGAAACAGTATCGCATCGCCAGCCATCTACACCAACTCCATCGTTTCACTCTCACATTGCTCATTCATTCTCGAACTTAAACTAGCTAGCAAATTCATAGCGTTAACGTTGTGGTTCCTGCAGTAACCCATCAGCAAGTTAACAAGTTAGCAAGGCACACACGTGTATAGACTGCATCTAACGAAGGAATGATCCAAATCTGAGCTACCACCCCCCACCAAAAAAAGAAGAAAAAAAACTGGGTTGTCTCGTGGCTACCGAATATTTTTTTCTGAAAACTTCCATTTTCTAAAATTTGTATTACACCTACAGCGGGAGGATGTGTGACGACGTATACACTGAGTAACAGAGATTTTACAGATTTGATTATATTAAAAACACATTCTATTAAGCTTAAACCATTATGAATAGTCTAACTTCTCGTATGACCTAGTCAGGCAACCAGACTTGAAATGGTGCCGTAAATGATTCCAAATGCACGACTTGTAATGTAATTTGTCTAGAAGAACAAACCTCCAAGATCCTGAACCGCGTTTTAAAACACTTCTCCCGCTGCGGCTCGCCTGCTTTCCCATTGGCTCGTTTTGAAAATTTCACAGTGATATTATTGGCCCATTTTGAATTGCGTCAGGGCGGCCAGTTTGAACCTAGGAAATCCTCTAGCAACTAAACACTACTCTCAGGACTTCGCTGGGTCTAGCTAAAGTTAGGACTTGAAAGAAGGGTCATATATTAAAGCTGAAGTTCTGGTGAGTGTCTGTATACTGTTATAAATAACTGTTTTGATTTTTTAAGTATTACTAATGATGAATGTCAAGTCACCTCAGGCAAGCTGACACTAAATAAAAGTGCTATGACTTAGCTAACACCTACCTATCGTGCTAACTAATGCTGCGTAAGTTAGCTAGCTAACCAGCTAACCATGTTCGCTTACTAAGTTAGCTAGCTAACTAACTTACCTAGCATTAGTTTGTCAGATAGCTGTCTACATTGGCGACAACATTTGACAGTATTTATACCGTATAAAAGTTTTGCTAACGTTTTGCACAGTAACAGTCAAGCTAAAGATCACTAATAAGTTAGCTTGTGAGCTGTCTAGTATCCTGACGTTACTTCTCTAGCTAGCGTTGCTGATGAAGAAGCCCCCCCCAAGCTATGCTAGCTGGTTACTTAATTCAGCTAGTCAGCCTCCACATTCCTTACATTTAGTCCTGTGGCGTTTTAGCAGCTTTCTAGTTCAACGGTTTCTTTGACCCCCAACATACTGTGATGGTTCGGATACTTGCACTGTAGTAAGTCGCTCTCAACAGGGTAAGAGCGTCTGCTAAATGCCGACATTTAAAATGTAGGTTAAATGTCTCACGATGAACAGAACACATAAGAGTTTTTATACATAATATCTTCACACAGGGGGAAAAAATTATTGCGATGGACGACTACGTGAAGATAGAAAAAATTGGGGAAGGTGAGTGAATGTTTTTGCTTGATTATTAATTTGTTTGAAAACAAACTGCAGAATCATTTCAGATATACTAACCCTACATACCTGGGGTGTGTGGGGTTGTTGCGCTGTCTCAGGTACATATGGAGTGGTATATAAGGGTAAGCACAAGTCCACGGGGCAGGTCGTGGCTCTGAAGAAGATCCGTCTGGAGAGTGAGGAGGAAGGCGTGCCGAGCACTGCTGTGAGGGAGATCTCACTGCTCAAAGAGCTTCAACACCCCAACGTTGTCCGGTATGTTGGGGAGTCGGACTGCCTTGTCTACTTCCACATATAAGGCAAAAATCAAGCAGCTTCTTGCAAGTTAACCTGTACTTATTTTGCCTAAAGCATAAACACCTAATGCATTTCTTCTTGTCCTTTGTGGGAGAAGGTACAGTTAAGACTTCCATTATATATATATATATATATATATACACACACACTGTATAGTGTAAGTGATGCAGCCGTGTGTCTACCTGTATGACAAAGTACTCACTGGTCTGGCCCTCTGTCTCTGACCTCATCCTCCCTCAGACTGCTGGATGTGCTCATGCAGGAGTCCAAGCTGTACCTAGTGTTTGAGTTTCTGTCGATGGATCTGAAGAAGTACCTGGACTCTATTCCCTCAGGCCAGTACATGGATCCTATGCTTGTCAAGGTATGCCGCATCCAAATCGCACACATGGTCCTTTCCCTAGAGTTATCTGTGTTAGTAATACTTCTCCGTGTTCTCTGTGTAGAGTTACCTGTATCAGATCTTGGAAGGGATTCTGTTTTGTCACTGTCGTCGAGTTCTGCACCGTGACCTTAAGCCACAGAACCTGCTGATTGACAATAAAGGTGTGATCAAGCTGGCAGACTTTGGACTGGCTCGCGCTTTCGGGGTGCCTGTCCGAGTCTACACACACGAGGTATGCAACTCGCTCCATTCATGGGCATTCAGGGTGCATGTTTACTTTATCTACTGCTTGTCCAATAGCATACATGCTTATTAAGCTTGAGAAGGTGACTGCCCCGCCCCCTTTTAACTTTTTTTTCCACCACTATCTTAAAAGGTCGGGATTTCTATCTGTTGTAATTTGTGTTTGACAAATAAGATGTGGATTTAAAAAAGGGAGAGAGAATGGTCCAGTTTGGGCTGCAGGATTAAAGGCTTGTTTATAAAGGTGGACCGTTGTAATCTCTGGTAGCAGCTAGTTTAGGCAGTCTCCTTGAAGAAGGTGGCAGTTTTGCATCAGAGTGTTCAGTGTTCTCCTGATTCAACGCATCAGCTCACTGTATACATCAAAGATGGATCTCACTCCACATATCATTTCATAGGTAACACACACACAATCAATAGGTAATCTTTCTTTGTGTGTGTGTGTGTGTGTGTAGGTGGTGACTCTGTGGTACAGAGCCCCAGAGGTATTGCTCGGGGCATCTCGTTACTCCACTCCTGTAGATGTTTGGAGCATCGGCACCATTTTTGCTGAACTCGCCACCAAGAAGCCACTGTTCCATGGGGACTCCGAGATTGACCAGCTCTTTCGTATCTTCAGGTACACATGAAGAACCTGAGATGGCTCCTGAGTCTCTGATCTCTATTAGTCAGGCCTGGTGTTCTATGCTTGAGACTCTTACATCTGTTAATTTATATTATTTCACTTTAAATTTGTAGTACTTGCTGAAATCTGCAAGTACTGTCAGCCTAGAGATATGTAATGCTTCATTTAATATCATATAGAGAACGTAGGACTGTATAAAGTGTCTGGTGCAGAAATATTCAATTTGCCTACAGAGCTAATCAATGCAAAGAAACAAATATTGGTATTATGATGCAACCTGCAACATTTATGTGCTGTTTGCTTCAAAGATGATGCAAAGATCACAATTCTGTACATTTGCACATGTAAAGGATTCTGGGTACTCCCAATAACGAGGTGTGGCCGGATGTGGAGTCTTTGCCGGACTATAAGAACACGTTCCCCAAATGGAAGTCGGGCAATCTGAGCAGCATGGTGAAGAACCTTGACAAGAACGGCCTGGACCTGCTCGGGGTAAACACAGTGACGTCTCTGCACAACTGGGTCAAAGGAAAACTGTAGATGCTTATGTCTTGTATTCTCTCTCTCTCGCTCGCTCTCTCTCTCTCATTCAGAAAATGCTGACCTATGACCCACTGAAGCGGATTTCTGCACGGCAGGCTATGACCCACCCCTATTTTGATGATTTGGATAAAACCACACTGCCTGCCAGCAATCTCAAGAGTTAAACTTGCACATTCACTCATCCACGTTAGATCTGACAGAACTGGTTACAGGATACACCTGACACACAACACTGTGGCGCCAAGTGGCACTTCCGGCTAGGCCTTCACTTCTGGAATCCCGATTATTCTAGAACACATCAGGGAGAGTTTAGAATTCGGTGTCTCTCAACTTTACTGAATTGGATCCAGAGTTCCAGAACTTACATTGATTCTAGCGTGTAATTACCTGCTGATAACAGTCTGATGAAGCAGCAATACTGATCCTCTTCTTCCTCGTGCGTTCTTGTTTGTCTATTTTTGTGTTTTCCTATACTTGTGTTTTGTATGTAATCTAAAATGTTGGTCTGTAAATAAATGTTCTGTTCTCTCCAAGAGGAGCCGGGCTGAGAGCCGACCTTATGTATTTCTAAATTTCTAATAAAGTTCACTCTGTGGGAGCTGAACTCCAGCGTTGGATTCTGCTCTTTCGGTCTAGACGGCGGCTTGTGCTGAATAGCTGCTTGTGTGGGTTCACTTTAAAATCCCTCAACAGCGAACTCGTCCTCCATGTCTGATTATCTGCTTCCTGGGTGGGTTTACTCTTTATGACGTTGAGTGGGGGAGCTGATGTTACTGCAGTGGTGACCGCAGCCATGCGGGAGCTGCATTCTCCCTCCGCGCGGCTGAACTGGACCAGGTAGGCGTAAGACCCTATGAAAGTGCTTCCTCAACTAATCACGTTACATCCTGTTTTTTTGGAACTGCTGTATTGGGCCTTCGGCTGTTTGCGTTTTAGGGAACAGGATGACCCAAAGAATTGGTCGGGTTGGTCATGGGGAACATAAAGGTGATATTAACAATATAGATGAAATGTTCTATGTTTGTGGTTGAACGTATCTGAAACTTTTCTATTTTCTTTTGCTGACGGATCGCATATATTGAAAGGTAAACGTTTTTTTTTTTTTTGTTATTCTTTAACTGATTCATTCATTGTGTGAGACAGGGTGATGACTAAGTATGTGGCCTGCATTATTTATAATCTTCCTTTGCTGCAGTAGACTGGAGATGGTTATTCCTGATACCAGAGACCAACTTCCGGTTTTTGTTTAAAAAAAAAAAAAAAAATGTGTGTCACTATTTCTAGTCATGTCTGTTTGTGTGGTCACGACTTAGGGAGTTGGATCTAAATCAGCATAAATTGGTCAACGTAAAGTGTCGCTTACTAATCTTATATAGGCAGGCAGTTAAGCAAAAACTGATCAAGTCAGTTCTTGGATATATAATAATGCCATCATGAAATATGATTTGAATAAACAAATTGCATCTGATGGAACGAAAATGTTACAGCTTGACAAGTTTGGCTTCAGATTATTACAAGTCAAGCTTTCATGAGTCCACATGATCTACTAAATCGTTCATGAGATCTACACAGCAGTCCACTGTGCTAAAAGGTTCAGCGGTTTGCTGACATAAAAGCTTCTTTGTCATCTCACTGGTTGCAGACACAATGCAGTTACAGATACAGACTGATGTTCCAGGGATGTGACATGCCAATTATCTACACGCGAGCCAGACGAAGTTCCTGGGAGAAAAATCTTGAAAACTAATGCTCTGGAAAAAAAAATAAAATGTCACTCTTCAGAGTTGTCAGAAGACAAATAACAAGTCCTGGCAAACTTTCCTGCAATCCACTCTGCATTAAAGATATGCCAAAGATAAGGAACTCCTAACCCAGTTTGCTAACGGGCTTGGCACCAAGCGGTCCTGTCCAACAGCTTTATCAAGAGATTAGGTGGATGTTTCAGCGCCTAGTAAAGATGTTTCAGTCTTTAGTTTGTTTTTGTGTTCTTTTCCCTGGTGAACGTCACCCAAACTGCTTCAGTCATGTTGGGGCTGGGGTTCTGTTCTTCCTGCCCGTGTTCGTAATATCTACATTATTTGGAGATGTTTTTTTAATGCCAGTAACTGCTGCACAGGTGCTTAATGACCTGAACGAGTTTGAACCTGCCATGTAGTCAGGAACATTGTTGATATGGAACATTGTTGGGGGAGGGGCAGTGGAGTAGTGGGAAGCTGTTTTACTAAGACACCAACAGTCCATGTGGAGATGTGTGCACATCTGAGGTGACTGGTACTACTCTTGCATTTTCTTTATTGCTTGCCGTGCTGGCCAGGGGAATCTGATGTTTGACTAGGTCAGTGTGGGTGTAGTGTTTGTAAAGAGCTCTGCTGGCTGTCTATGATTACCCCACCATATAGGAGCCCAGGGGTGTGACCAGTAAGGGGGTGAGGGCCCCATGGTGTGGGAGTAAAGTGGAGGGAGAGTCTCTTAGCCTCGTAGGCCATCACCTTGAGGAAATTACCATGTTGGGATTTCTGGAATCTGCAGCTTTTGATCTACAGGGATCAGTTGGATCTTGCTATATACAGGTAGAATGTATATATATTGGTAGAATCTGCAGCTTTTGATCTACAGGGATCAGTTGGATCTTGCTATATACAGGTAGAATGTATATATATTGGTAGAATCTGCAGCTTTGGATCTACAGGGATCAGTTGGATCTTGCTATACTCTGGAAGGCCCAGACTAGGCTTGGAAGTGCTTTGGCTTGGAATAAATAAAGCAGGTATATTTTAGTAGCATTAGTCTAGGTATGTGTTCCCAAGACGGTAACACACACTTTCTTACATGTGACATTGAAGATCATCTGAATATTAATTTGTTCCACAGGAGATCTTAACAACAAGTATTTTGCCAAGTACCTTCATGGCAGTAGACAAGGTTCTAACATGTTAATCAGGCAAATCATGTGTATTTCTCCTACAAATGGGGTTTATGTTACCGTACGAGCCCATGAAGGATTCATTGTGTTGGTGCCAGCTGTGGTAGTGGCTTTATGCATATACACACAACTCTATATTTAATGGAGCTTCGGTGTCATGCTTCTAGTATGTGTAATGAAAGCGTTCCTTGTCTGAAGCCTGTGAGTGTCTGATTCAGCCCAAATAAACCACTGCACTAATATGCATTCTGCCTGAGAGCCTCTGATGGTCTGGGATGTGTTGTTTGATCATAATGCTTGGCTGCTCAATCTCTGCAGCATAGCACTGCCGGATCTTGAACACCAGCACCTGGTCTGATTACCTGAAATCCTTTTACACGGGGACAGTCCTCCAGGAAACAGCCAGCAAGGAGACACGGGGACAGTTCTCCAGGAAACAGCCAGCAAGGAGACACAGGGACAGTCCTCTAGGAACAGCCAGCAAGGAGACACGGGGACAGTCCTCCAGGAAACAGCCAGCAAGGAGACATGGGGACAGTCCTCCAGGAAACAACCAGCAAGGAGACACGGGGACAGTCCTCCAGGAAACAGCCAGCAAGGAGACACGGGGACAGTCCTCCAGGAAACAGCCAGCAAGGAGACACGGGGACAGTCCTCCAGGAAACAACCAGCAAGGAGACATGGGGACAGTCCTCCAGGAAACAGCCAGCAAGGAGACACAGGGACAGTCCTCCAGGAAACAGCCAGCAAGGAGACACAGGGACAGTCCTCCAGGAAACAGCCAGCAAGGAGACACAGGGACAGTCCTCCAGGAAACACACCCAGTCAAGACCTGCAGATGAAATAAGACACAGCAGGACTAGGGTCAAAGGTCATTGGATGTGCTCCAGACCGGCAGAGTTTGTCATAAACACGAACAACCTCCCCGCTGGATTTAAGAAATTAATACTCATCAATAACAGTTATGTGATTTTTTAAAAAATACATTTCTGTTAAACTCGATGAAACCAAAGTTATGTTTTTTAAATATTGGTAGACAGTTTCAAAAGATTTTCAAAAACCAAATATAGCAAAAAAATACCAAACATATTTTTTCTAGTATTTAAACCCCAGGCAAGAAAAAAGGTTTTTTAGAAGAGTATTAAAATAGCCTGAATGTTTTCAAAAATGGCAATACATTTAGTGTATTTAGTGTATTCTATAAAAGTTATACATTTATCATCAATGTACTGTTTTGTTTTAAACAGAAGCCAGAAACGTCTCTTCCTTCAGTAGTTTACTCTGAACAGGGATCTCCCTGCTAGTGTCCTATGGCTGTGTGTGTCTGAGTGGGAGGAGTCATTCACCTGTCTGTGTCTGAGTGGGAGGAATCATTCACCTGTCTGTGTCTGAGTGGGAGGAGTCATTCATCTGTCTGTGTCTGAGTGGAACAAATCATTCATTGTGTTTCAGTCACCCGGTCAGTACAGGGCTAAATATAGTGAGCGTTCCAACTTTTAAATCAGCAAGAATCAGACACAACGACTTAGCAAAGATCGTGGTGCTCCACTCCACGTGCATGGAACCCAACATACCAAGACCAACTACACACAGTACATGATCAAATATCACACATCAACCCAACACCAAATACACAGTGCTCAAGTACACATCCACACCCCATACACAACACATACAGGAAGTCAGTGACGCATGTTTACTGCATTTGGCAGACACATTTATTCAAAATAACTTACAATTGTGACCAAGTACAATTTAAGCATCTGAGGGTCTTGCTTAGGGGACCAACAGTGGGAACGTAGGAATACCCACCACACGCAACACTCCACCCATCCACCGGGCTGTGTAGTGTGTTCATTTCCAGTTTTGATTGTGGTGACATAGCGACTGCTGCAGTAGCATTTTCCTACCAGAGCAAGGGCAGAAAGTGCTAACAGAAGAGTGTGTACGTGTGTGTGTGTGTGTGTACAGAAACAAAGAAGGAGAAGAGGACAGACCATTGATAAACACATTGCACATTCAAACATATGGTCAGTGTTTACAGTCATGCAGGGTGAAGGCAGAAAGGTGAAATCTAATATGACGTAATTGTGTTGGCTGCCATTCACACACAATGTAGCTGATCTCTGAACAGGAGCCAAAAACACACACACACACACACACACACAATCTGTTATCAGACCAGGTCATATGTGAGGGAGTTAACCATGTAACACCCTTTACATGTTCAGTGGGGGGCTTAACTGGTTCAGTGCTTAACAGGACATCAACACAAACACTACTTAAAAATGACAGTATAGTACAGACCAAAAACATTGTAAATGTTTTATTCTTGTTTGGATGAACAAAACATACAAAAGTCCCAAACTCCAAAGATCTTCGTCTAATACAACCAGGTCGAACATGAGTGTGTGTAAAGCAGCACCTCTGCACTCTGCTGCCTGTGCCCCAGTCTCTCGTCTCACCTTGTGGGAATCACGTCCTTGCTAAGTCAACCGCGTTAGCACAGGGGCTAACGCTAGGGTGTGTGCAGTGTGGGTGACCTCCCTCGACTGCTATTTGGAAAAATCCAGACAAATGAGCTGGAATAAACTGTAATTAGCATTTAGCACATTACGCCGAGGTTTGTTCGGGTCTGGATTTGTGAAGGATTCTCTGCTTGAGTGTTGCTCAGGAGCAGGTGTAAGGGGCATATCAGGAGCAGGTGTAAGAGCCATACTTTTGAGTCCTGCAGAAAAGCAATCGTATGTTAACTCTGATGTATCGGCAATCAAACAGCAATGAAACTACAATGTCAAATATTCCTAGAGAGTAACATTTGTCTTCATGGAGATGGAGTGCTTTTAAGACACATGGGTATAGGGTGTGGGTGGTGTTAGAAATACCAGAGACAGTCATGGATGAAAACTCTCTGGTATTTCCATCTGCAACCAGGTCCCTGTTCCCTATCTAATAAAGCTGTGCCCTAATGCTCTAAGTACTGAATGGTCTGAGAAAGACTTAGGTGATGATGTAAATCTGGCAATATTACTGTGCAGACCAGTGACACCCTAGGAGTAGACAAAAAAAACTGTATTAGAATTCCTCCCTCTTTCGCACCATCAAGGTGAGGTACACGAAGGTGAAGAGGAAGAAGGTTTGAAGTCCTGGCAGATGACCACGACTCTGTAGAGGTTGAGAACGACCACCAGGAGGTTCTTAATGGTGAAGAACACCAGCATCTGGTGGAAGATTTTGAAGTAGATGATGACGGTGAGACGTACGATGAGGAAGGGTCCGTCCTGGATGAAAAGGCTCTCCACGATGTTCCAGATATCTGTGCTGTGTCTTGCCAGTAGGCTCTTCCTGTGGACAACTTCTCCCTCAATCTCGCAGGGATCCTCAGGTCTGGAGGTCACCACTGAGAGGCGAGACACGCAAACACACACACACACACACACACACAGGATATGATCACAAACAGCTATGTACACACACACACACACACACACACACGTCAACATAACCACAGCAACATAAGGTGTCAAATATCGAGTGCCAAACCATTAGAGGCCCCGCCCCCTCATCTCACGCTAGCAACGGCCACATCATACACTTTTCTCGGGAGTCGTCAGGTAGGCATCTCCCTTTGTGTGAGTGTCATCAGTCTAATCTTCCTGCATTTACCCACTGCACTGTCCCCATGCAGCCAACGACTTCCTAACCTGTAAGATCCATATCGGCCTCTCCTGCCCCACTGACCCTATTCATGCGTACTCAGTGCTGCCAGATACATGTGGATTTTTCCAGCTACACCATCAAGCAACACAGGACATTACTATAGCCTGGTTACCAAGGTCAGAGCCAGCCTCACTGGTACCATTAATGCATACGCAGTGCCATCAGTTCCACCTGGATCTACCATATTAGACACGACAATGACATCACACAACAGTCTTCTCACTTACCAAGTCCTCCATGTACCTCAAGCAATCTCACCAATTCCATCTGTATAATGCATTTCCCCAACCAGCCTGTGCTCTCCTTATCCACAACCACTGACTGATTCTTTCAACCTCTTTGTTCACAGCTCCCCTTAGTTAACAGCCTCTAAAACCAAATGACAAGCAGAGATGTGGCAGACTTAGACACATATCCCCTAGTGCCTCTATCCACTGGCTTTATATACACCTTTTTTTACACATCAATGTTTCTCACCTACACCACTAGGTCTGTGTCCTTCAACTCTTTCAAAAGCTTCGTGAACTGCATTGTCAAATAGAGCTGATAACTCTATCTACTTACTCTCAGAGTACACCGTATGCAGCCTTTGGCGTAGTTAAAGAAATACATCGTGGGGCTTCTATTTTGTTATCTACATTACCCATTTCCAGTCTCCAATCTAACACATCTATCGATATAGAATCTATAGAATCACTAGTAGAATCGTTGTAGTAGAATCACTACTGGACAAAGTGTTACCATCAATGTGGTTATTGGATTAACTATTGAGCTAAGCACCTCGTTATTTCTTCATGTATATCATCCCTGTGACAAACTGACCTTACATGCCAATAAAATATGCTTCAGTGTGCCAGGTCTCACACAGCATTTACAGCGAGGATGCACACACAGCCACTGTCCCATGTTTTGCAGAGTTGTAAGAAATGTCATGTCATTCCATGAAGAAGCATGTCGTGACTCACACCCATTACCCACAACTCCCGTCTGGTGGTTCTTGGTTTCATTAAATGTTCACATCGAGGAAAATAGCCTTGTTTCCTGCTCCGCCACGCAATGCTTCTTATTCCAGTTCACAAATATAACTAGTACCATGTGCTTTCACCCTGGCGATGTAGCCTTAAACGCCAGAAATGCATATAGACAGCACTCTAGATTCCTCTTCCACTGAGAGAGAGAGACAGAAAGGCTCTCTCATCACTCTTAATGGGAGTGTACAAGCCAACACTAACATCTATAATAACAGTAAGAGCTAAGTGACACACACACTTTGTCTGGAGTGGTCCATCTGCTATACCTTACAGTTAAATGAATTTAATTTTAGAGATTTCTTTCTCTTTAATGGATGGGAAGATGGTGCGGAAGAAGAGTGTGGAAGGTGAAGAAAACAACGATTCTCTTTTAACAGAGTAAAGATAGCAGATAGCAAACATCTGTTTGGTGTTTAATTTCAGAAGTCAGTGTGTGTGTGGGGGGGGGTATGTGTGTGGGTAAGTGTGTGGGTAAGTGTGTGCGCATGTGTGAATCATCAGGAAAATGTTTGGGTTGGCTAGTGAAAAATCCTCTTTATCCACAATGCCTTTCCTGACTGATTCATGTGTAGAGTATGGCAGCACCATTAGGTTAGGATGTTCCTTGTCTCTGGTTCTGGAACACCAGAGAGTTGATTAGTGCTTTGTCCGACTCAAACGTCCATGGAGAGTGTTTCAACGCAGAGAACACAGCCGCAGTTCATCTAGGGAACACTGGGCTCAAACGCTCAGAGATGAAAACCCATTCACCATTATTAACAAACAGAAAAGAGGATAAAGAGGTTAAAGTCTGAGTGTTTTAGACAGTCTTTCTTTCTGTTCTCGCTGATCAGTCCAAGAAGGGCTCACACGCGTCTAACCCCCAGGTTAACTAAAGTGCTGGTCTGATTCTTAGGTTTCCATGAATATTTACCTATCAGTCATGGTGAGGTAACAAGATCACAAGCACAAACAGCTATAACAACACAGTCTACTCTTAATTGCTATAAGGATATCAGTCTTCTCTCAGTATGAAACCTATGAACATTTGGCTGTTTGGGTGGGTGTTTTGGGACAGCTATAACTTAAGGAATGGACAGTGGTGTACAGTGGTGTTTACGAGGGGTAGATGAGTTTAGGGCCCACAGGGGTAGATGAGTTTAGGGCCCACAGGGGTAGATGAGTTTAGGACCCACAGGGGTAGATGAGTTTAGGGCCCACAGGGGTAGATGAGTTTAGGACCCACAGGGGTAGATATGTTTAGGGCCCACAGGGGTAGATGGGTGTAGGACCCACAGGGGTAGATAAGTTTAGATGAGTTTAGGGCCCACAGGGGTAGATGGGTGTAGGGCCCACAGGGGTAGATGAGTTTAGGACCCACAGGGGTAGATGAGTTTAGGGCCCACACCCCAGTTTAGGCAGGGGTAGATGAGTTTAGGACCCACAGGGGTAGATGAGTTTAGGGCCCACAGGGGTAGATGGGTGTAGGGCCCACAGGGGTAGATGAGTTTAGGGCCCACAGGGGTAGATGAGTTTAGGACCCACAGGGGTAGATGAGTTTAGTTTAGGGCCCACAGGGGTAGATGAGTTTAGGACCCACAGGGGTAGATGAGTTTAGGGCCCACAGGGGTAGATGAGTTTAGGGCCCACAGGGGTAGATGAGTTTAGGACCCACAGGGGTAGATGAGTTTAGGGCCCACAGGGGTAGATGAGTGTAGGGCCCACAGGGGTAGATGAGTTTAGGACCCACAGGGGTAGATGAGTTTAGGACCCACAGGGGTAGATGAGTTTAGGGCCCACAGGGGTAGATGAGTTTAGGGCCCACAGGGGTAGATGAGTTTAGGACCCACAGGGGTAGATGAGTTTAGGGCCCCACAGGGGTGATGTACTCCATGAGTTTAGGGCCCACAGGGGTAGATGAGATTTAGGACCCACAGGGGTAGATAAGTTTAGGGCCCACACACACACAGGGGTAGATACACACCCACAGGATGATGTGTAGGGCCCCAGCTTTGAGTTTAGGTCTCTGTAACACACACACACACACACACACATGAGTTTAGGGCCCCAGGATGATGTACTCCAGGGGTTTGAGACTTTGTATCGAAGGTCCAGGTGGAGGTAACACACACACACACACACACACACACCCAGGATGATGTACTCCAGCTTTGAGTGAAGGTCTCTGTAACACACACACACACACACACACACACCCAGGATGATGTACTCCAGCTTTGAGTGAAGGTCTCACACACACACACACACACACACACCCAGGTAACACACACACACACACACACACACACACCCAGGATGATGTACTCCAGCTTTGAGTGAAGGTCTCTGTAACACACACATACACACAGGATCATATACTCCAGCTTTGAGTGAAGGTCTCTGTAACACACACACACACAGGATCATATACTCCAGCTCTGAGTGAAGGTCTCTGTAACACACACACACACACACACACACACACACACACACACCCAGGATGATATACTCCAGCTTTGAGTGAAGGTCTCTGTAACACACACACACACACACACCCAGGATGATGTACTCCAGCTTTGAGTGAAGGTATCTGTAACACACACACACACACAGGATCATATACTCTACCTTTGTGTGAAGGTCTCTGTAACACACACACACACAGGATCATATACTCCAGCTATGAGTGAAGGTCTCTGTAACAAACATAGACACACTCACACATACACAAGCTCCCAGCATGATATACACTAGCTGTGGGTTAAGGTCTCTGTAACAAACACACACACTCTCTCATACAAACACACTTGCACACCCAGTATGATATACACTAGCTGTGGGTTATGGTCTCTGTACATACACACCCACAACACACACACACACACACACACACACACACACACACACACACACTAGAGTTGTCTATCTATGTGGACCAGAGCCAGCCCTGTCCCTGATTAAAAACAGGGAACACGACTCAGATCAATGTATCCACACAGCTTGTTATGGAACACCCCCCCCCCCTCAATTAGCCACATAAAAATGACCTTTTCATGCCAAATGAATTTTCCTGAAGAATGATTATTTAAAACTGGACAAACAAACATATATTTAGACACCCAGGGTCACTACAATGTGATTACAGTAGTGATCTTTTGTATTCATTACCAGACATTATAAAGTCTATGGGGAGATCCATTAATACTCTGTCTTGAATGGCTATAATGTACAAGAACTTGAAGATGAGTAAAATCTATGAAAAAGTAAATAATGTTTCTGGTTAACACGGGAGACGTCGGCTTGACAGACAAGACAGAATGGAAGTCTCAAAGATTTACTGTCAGTTCAATTATATATTTGCCCTCTACTTTTAGATCTATAGCAAAACAAAGCATATAATGATTCAACACTCCAAGAATCGTCCACCAACATCTTTAACTAATTAAAGAGATTCCCTGGAAATCACTAATCCCTAAACATAACTATGGAGACGGGAAGCAGGATGGGACAAATAGCAATACTGCTCCTCTTAGGAGGTTGCACATAAGCATTCTGTGGAAGTACTCACTTTACATCAGAGAGCGTTTCACTGTTGAATTCCAGAATGTCTGCTGCCGTGCCGACAAAGATCAGCAGCAACTGTGACAGTTCGTCACGCGTGACCCCGCCCCCCAGAGGGAGGAACCATTTTCCAATAATGAGGAGGATGAGTAGGACTTGATGAAGAGCAAGTATCCAGTCATTGGCACAGACAGAGGAAAGCAGATGCTCCAAGCCCTGCAAGTCAAACACACACACACATACACACATACACACACACATACGCAAGTTCACAAGTTTTAATGTTGGCAATAAAGACCAGCTCCCCAGTCCCTCAACACAGCTGGAGAGAACCACACAAACATGAATCAACCAGGACACAGTCATTATCAAAAACAGTGACTCGGCGGTATTCCACTCCCCCTGCAGTGACAAAACACAGGGCAGCGACTCAGCAAAAACAGATGATGGCGGAGTCCTCTGCTAGTCCCGCTGCAGCAGGTATGCGTAAAGAGAAAAGCCCCGTCATCAGGAGAATACGAGACGAGATCCCCCGGCACACACCGCTGTGCAGTGCCAGGGTCCTGCAGGAAAAGCCCTGTGAGCTCTTACATCCCAAACCACGCTGACTAAAGTCGATCCAGGACATAAAAGACGACCTGTTTTATCAGGTCTCCTCAAAAGACCCTTTTATATGTTGTTAACAAAGTGACATAACAATGACCTTTTATCCCAAATGGGAATCGTCACATAAAAATGCTACACACGTTTCGTGTCTATCACATACTGTGTTTCTCATCTCACAAAAAATGGACGTCTGTAAAGACTGGTGACTGTTGTAATAAGGTAGCAGCATTATTGTAGAAACCAACATAGACACAGTAGCATTTTCAGTTACTGTACTGACTGTCATGTCGAAGGTTGGATGAATCCTCATCCTCTCATCCTTCACCTCTAGCCACTCCTCTTCTCTCACCCTTCATCTCTAGCCACTCCTCTTCTCTCACCCTTCATCTCTAGCCACTCCTCTTCTCTCACCTCCGCCCCTGCCCCAATGGCACCTCATGACCTCCACCCCTGCCCCAACTAATTCACCTGGTACGGCTGGCCACACGTGTTTACAGTTGTTGTTGTGTGTGCATATCTGCAGTCTATGTATTTCCACCCTTGTATCACATCATTATGTGTTGCGACTGGTTCTTGTTCTGTTGCTTGTTAGTGGTTTGTTTCGTGTTTGTTGCTTATTTCGTGCGTGTGTGTGTGTTTCATTTCACGGTGTCTATTATTTCACTTGCCATGTTTCCATGTGCTGTGGGTGCTGATGGCCCGAGTACGTTAAGCATCGCCTTTGTGTCGTGTGTGAATAAATGCCGTCTTTCCACCGACGCATATATAAGGATAAATGTTGTCTGACTTTAAGTAGTCGTACTGCCGGTATAGTTTCAGCAGAGTGCCCCTGTCTCTTTGCTTCATATTCTACATGGAATATAATTTTGAATTTCTCGTTTCCTAGCATGGACACGGAAGTATAGACTGTGCCAATGCGCAGTAATAATGTGTGAGCAACTGAAGAACAAATCAAAACTTATGGGAAGCTCACTCGCTTAAATAAAGTTGGAATTAAAATAAATGATTTTAAACTGATGCACAGCACACTTCCAAAGGCAAACTGAGTGAAGATGACGTCTGCTAGGTGAGGGCGTGAGTGGGAACGCACCTTCAGCGTCTGGTTCCCCCGCGTGCGATTGAAGGTCTCCACCATGCTCCGAATGTTCTCCCATGAGTCCAGCTTCTTGCACTAAGATCAGAGAGAAGGTCAAGCACAACGGTTCGGGTTCTGGAGAGAAAACTGAGATACAGATCAGCGTGGCAGAGAAAGAGCTTCAGGAGCTCGAGACGCCAGTGTGCTACAGCGCAGCTGTTTCTGGGCTACAGGAGTTCGTAACGCCAGTGTGCTACAGCGCAGCTGTATCTGGGCTACAGACATGCTAAAGCCTGTGGCTGTTGAAGCTTTTGGCTGGCAGGCGACACCCTCAGTCAACCCCTGACTTCACTGTAACTTTAAAGAGTTTTATTTTTAAGGAGTGTGTTTTTTTCTGCTTCTGCCTCTATGGTGTGTGAGTGTGTGTTTGCACTGTGAGTCCTCTACTCTGTAATGTGTGTGTGTGTGTGATTTCACTACTCTCCAGTGTGGGTTCTCTACTGTATATATATATATATATGTGTGTGTGTGTGTGTGTGTGTGTGTGTGAGTGTGTGTGATTTCACTACTCTCCAGTGTGGGTTCTCTACTATATATATATATATATGTGTGTGTGTGTGTGTGTGTGTGCATTTATGGGACCTGTTGGTCATTGGGCTTGCTCTGATGTAATTCCAGAATCCAGATGGATGGAATAATACTGATGAGAAAAAAAAGGATGGCTGGAGAAAACCTTAGGGATACACACACACACACACACACACACACACACACACACATACACACGCACACATACACACGCACATACAGGGAGGGGAGATAAAGAAAGAAACATAGTTAGAATAAATAAACAAATGCAATAATAAAACTGGGTGTTCAAGCTTCCCAAGGACAGCTTACAAAGTCAGAAATGTAAAGCTGATTTCACATGCACACACACCCAGACACACACACACACACACACACAGAGAGAACCCCAACAATAGTAGCAGGATGTAGAGGAGGGGGGAGGAAAATCATGAAAAGCAGAAAAGCAATCCAAGAGTTTTTTTTAGCAGAAAGAATAATATTTGCTCAAAATGTTAAAGACAAGAAAAGTCTGGTATTTCTGACCATGGTCTAAGTAGCCTAATAAATTACTTACTGAAAAATCATGCAACTTACCATTTATAATCTTGACCTTTTCTTCTTCTTAAAGTTATGATCATTTCCACGACAAGCGGGACATACAGGAATGTTAATAACCAGTACAAGTTATCATTTTTCACCCGGGTGACTCTCCAGACCCCAATTAAAGAGACGAGAATGAAGAGGGATCTAGTTATAATCGCGCATACAAATTTAAACAGAAACATGTTGCCCGTCAGCGAAAACCCGCACTTTGTTGGCGTAATCTGGTTGTGCAGTGTTCAGTAATCCAGTTGAACATTTGAGAATCCTCCCACCGACCACGACCACGACCACGACCACAGCCACGTCAGAGCGGGTTAATTAGTCACTCGAAGTGACTCGTCGTTACTACAATCTCTGCTAATGCTTTATTACTGCTGTGAAGTTTCGTTGATCGATTTTGGAACTGTTTGGTTACAAAAGCCAAAGGTATAAGCAATCCACATTTACAATATAAGTGTATAACATTTACCTGTAGAGGGCAGCAGGTTTGCGTTCATTACGCTGTTTCGTGTCAGTACTTGTTAGTCTTTCAATAAGCTACTTTAGTTTCAGTCGCTGCCTTTTCTTTGCAGAAGATAGACGGGAGATAAACAGTTGTTCATAACGACCAATAAAGGATCAAAAATGATATTAACTAAATACATTTTTGGGCATCTATCAGGTCAGTGATTTTATATCTAAGGGGTGACAAGTAAAGACCAGCTGAACTTTAATAACAAAGGCACCACCAATGAGGCAAAATAACACAATACAAATCCTGTGATCAGTCACATTTTGGCAACTAACCAGAACCAGAACCAAGTTATAAAAGCTCGTGTAAACACATTGAAATGTGCTTGAAAGTACCAAAGTGATCTTAAATGAAGCTGCCGTGATTAACATGGAAAATGTGATGATAATAATGCTACTTTCTCTGTGAAATGCATTCACAGACACATTTCTAGTATATAACATGATGACATTGAAAACTAAACAATAGTAACTATTTTGCTAATAATATGTAAAAATAATCATACTCATGTAAAGTATTGTGATATTGCAGACTTCCCATAGTCCTAGACCGTTTAAGTCCACCTGAAAATGCTAATTTATTGAAATATATGTTTAAAGTTATAAATTTTGTAGTTTATTTGTAAGTAGACAATGCTATGCAGTGGTTTTGCTAACTTGGAAAATTCATTATTCTGTTTGACAAGAACTAGTGTTAAAGAAATACTTTTTCTTTAAAGAATACGTTTTTGTTTTTACCTGCATATTATTAAATGTTGATAGAGCCATATAGAGGCTCTGTGCTACCGAATTCCTGTAGCTTTGGATTATGGTATGAAGCTGTGTGTGTGTGTGTGTGTGTGTGTGTGTGTGTGTGTGTGTGTGTGTGTGTGTGTGTGTGTGTGTGTGTGTTTGAAAATAATGTTTGAATTTGAATGATGTGATGCAGTCCAGTTCTTCATTCCCCTAGCATACTACAGATGTGGGATGATACATTTGAACTGTCTGAGTGGAAGGGAATGCAAAATACCATGTACAATAGTGGCCTACAATGTCATTGAATAAATGTAGGCCTATTTATGCATGTTATTTGCAATGTTCTCAGACCTGTTTGCAAACTAACAGAAAGAATAAAAGTCTTCTAAATACACCCAAAACCAACCATAGATTAACTGAGATTAGGAGAAGGCTACAAACCTCCTTGAGGATTTGAAGTATTACTAATATGGAAACATAAGAAAGATATAGATCATCTGTATGATCATCTCTCAGATTTATATCTCTCAGATTTAGATTTCTCAGACCATCTCAGATTATATCTCAGATTTACATCTCTCAGATCATCTCTCACATTTACATCTCTTGAAATACAGTGTCTGTGCCATCTGAACATGATCAGAAAGAGAGAGCAAACCTAGCCCTGGGTTTTACTTTATCCAATACATTTACATTTACGGCATTTCGCAGACGCTCTTATCCAGAGCAATTACATTTACATTTACACTTATGCACAGAGAATTTTTACTACAACAGTATGGGTGCTGCCTTGATAAATGAACACAAAATGGGGACAAGAATGAATAATATTTCTTCTGATGCACTGCTCTAGGTTTGCAAAAATATTTGAGACTCATTGAACAAGTAATGGAGATAGTGTAGGAATTTTTAATGTCCAGAAGATGTCACGGAAGGGCTATTCATTATTAAGCTCTGCCCTGATCTTCATTTAGGTTAGTGAATGGATGTAAGATAATTTAAAAAAATGTTTTGATTATCTGCAAATTTCACATAGGAGCAGATCGTAGCTTTCGCCTAAAGATTATTTTTGTTTGTTTAGTAACTCCAAATGACAACGACTTCACTTTTGAAATGTCGAAATCGGAAGTTTACTAGAGCTACTTTTGGGTTGCGAATCAGAGAGGAAAGACGCTGCAGCAGACCTACGGTTCTTCGTACTTGTTAAATCGAAGGAAAAGCTTCTTCAAAGATGGTTAGTTATTTAGGTTCTCTCCCAAAATATGTTGTATGAGTGTGCACGGTTGGTCTCCATTAGAACATAAGTGGCATTTTTAAGAAATCATGAAAAATCAATGAACCCAAAGCAGAACGATAAGGGAACGCCACTGACCTAGTGGAGCTAGCTCGCTAGTTAGCCGAATAACTAGAGCTAGCTAACTAACAAGATTAGTTTACGGTAGAACAAAATACATTGCTTGAACCAGAGCTGCATTTGTCTATCCTATGTAGGTGGGGTTGTTTGTTTTTGCGTTTTAACTGAAGTCAACTACGGTTGAAATGCCCCGTTGCACACGGCTGAGTTCGCTAGCGCCAGATTTCATGGGCTAACGAAGCTAGCTAGCTAAATCAGTTAAAAAACGACGAGGATGGCTAACTATCGCATATACTAACGTAATAGCATGTAAAGGTCATCCTAATTGGACAACCTACCCCGCTTTTGATTTTACTTAACCTATTTGGTACTATCCAGGCAATAAAATCAAAGAGCTAGCTAGATATCCATTGATAGCTATCGATAGCTATCTGGATTACTCTCCGCTTCCCATGTTATCTTGGGTAGATAGCTGGTTATAGTAGGTAACCTTACATTTACGGTCTGTATACGACGACCAGTTAGTATTTGTTGGTTTAAATAACTGCTTTTTTTTTTATCTCTGTTGTTGTTTTAGTCTCATACTATTTTACTGGTTCAACCCACCAAGAGGCCAGAAGGAAGAACGTATGCTGATTATGAATCAGTTAATGAGTGCATGGAAGGTAAATATAACTAGCTATGTTACATATGCTATCTCTAGATATATAGCTTGGTTCCTAAATGTCTTTTCGTTAGAATAACACAGACTCTGTGATTGGTGGTGATCAGTATTTAAAAATACTGCCGTAAATAAGAGAATGTAATCATTTGATGCGTTTCAGTATGTAATGTAAATATAATTAAACAGCTTCTGTACGTATGCCAAATGTTTATATTACAGGAGTGTGTAAAATGTATGAAGAACACCTAAAGAGGATGAATCCCAACAGTCCATCAATCACATATGACATTAGTCAGCTGTTTGACTTCATCGATGACCTGGCGGACCTCAGCTGTTTGGTGTGAGTATGCCTCCTTAGCTTACATAGAAACTGGGGAACTTTACGTCATCTTCACCAAAGTTAAAATGCCGCTCGAGACCCTATAGGCTCAACTCAATGGCTGCAAAAAACACCTCGGCACATCTTGGAAAATTCATGGATTTCATATAGACCTTAACCTAAATAAAGGCTGTTTTATGGAAATGTGGGTCCAGGCCCCTAGTGAACTCGGTGTGGTCGTGGTCCGGGGGGGGGGATCAGGACGGGTTTCAGATGCTGAGAATCACTATGGTGGGGAAGAGCAGCATATGCACAAGGATATTACAGAAGCACTCAAGCAGGTCCCAGCAGAGATACTGTGGCTGCAGCTTACACTGGTGTCATGTCAGACAGGCGTGGTGTGGTGAGCTGAAGCTGACGTGATGGTGCATGGTAGGTAAGCTAAACTGGGAGCCAGTGGTCTATATGTGTCCTGTGAAGCTGGGCACAGCTGTCTGTGCAACCTGCCACAGTTTGTTTGGAGCTCACAAGATGTGTGAGGTTATAGAGCAGAGAGACTGTCAGGACAAGAGAGACTGTCAGGACAAGCGATATCAGGGGGAGCCAGCAGTAGGACATGCTGGTGGGCATTCTGAGACATCATCATCATCATCACTCTTCCTCTCATGGGACCACGTGAGCCTCACAGAGCTGCACATTTGTGTGGAAAAATAAAATAAATGATTAAATTGCTGTAATGTCTACATGGACAGAAAGATTGCAGCTATTCCACAGGTGAGAGGTTTTCTAAGAGGAACTCCACTACGTAGCAGACGTGATGCAAGGCTGCATCTTTTGAAACTCAACTGAAAAAAAAATTGAATTTATTTAAAGGCATGTTTTAAATTAGTGTTTGTACAGAATGCATACCTCACCATGTGATGCTAGTGTTTATACAATACTGTGCACTGGCTTTTCTAACTTGGAAAATGTATTGTTCTGTTTGACACAAAGTAGTATTGATTGATAAAGAAATATCTCATATGCATAAATCAAGGCATTAAACTTTACATATTACAGTACATTTACATTTACGGCATTTAGCAGACGCCCTTATCCAGAGCGACTTACAAAAAGTGCTTCATTGTTTTACTCAGAACAAAATCTCTAGCTAGTTAGTTTAGGCTAAACCCAGGAAGAAACTTTAAGCAAAAGTACTTAGTACAGTACTTACCAAAGGTTAGTGTTTGAAAACAGACTGTGTATATGCATTTCTGGGTATATGCTAAGCAGTTTTAAACAGTAGGTTTTTTTTGTACTGACTTTCCTCAAGTTCATCAGGAACTGCCTGCACATTGCAGGTCCCCATTTGATATTGGGTAATCTTTGTTTACAGAAAGCACATTTTTTGAAAACATTCTGGTGGTTACACTAACCACCAGAATGTTTTCAAAAAATGTGCTTACTAACGTTTCTTATCTGGGCTAGGGGTTCTTCTTTTGAACTTAATTTGTTTAGTCAGTATAGCGAATACAAATTTAGGGGTGTGTGTGTTTAGTGACGGTGAAATGTTCTTACTGAGCTAGTAATAAGAGCGCTCATATGGACACTAAGCCTTCTACCCAGTTTGGAGTCTTTGAGTTTAGCTCACATTCCAGCTTTGGCATGTATGTTTAAGAGCAGGTTTGATCGTCATGCCTGGACATTTGTGTCTGATGCTTTTATTATGAAGTGTGTGCGCGTTCCAAGTTCTCGGATGAAGAACTTGACCGTACCCCATTAATCTGTGAGGTTGTCAACAAAACGGGTCATCGTGGTCCGTGTAATGGAACACTTGGATAGGTAACGAGGTGAAACACATGACTCAGCTGCAGTTGTACGAGATGAGGTATCGGTGTTCGAGAGGACACCGGCATTATCCAAATCAATCAGTCTAGAGTGAACGACAGAACTGAAACCAGGACCCATGTTAATCTCTATTTTTTCTTATTTCCCCTCATAGGTATCGTGCAGACACACAGACGTATCAGCCCAACAACAAAGACTGGATTAAGGAGAAGATTTACGTCTTGTTGCGTCGACAAGCTCAGCAGGCCGGAAAATAATCTGGCCGTGCAGCTGCGTTTTGACGTTTCAGCCGCGTGGTAGAGGAGGAGTCCTAGAGCAGTCTAACGGGGAAACTTCTGCTGAGGACAGAATATGGACCAGAAGTTTAGATCAGTGATTCTTAGTGCGAATTCTGCATGACCATTACACTGTACACACTAAAGCCATGAAAATGACCCGACGGGAATACACTAAACCCGAGATGACCAGACCTCTTCCTAGAGGTGTACACACCTGGAGAGAACACCAACTCTAGTTTAACTCATCTGAGTGTAATCGTGCGAGGAGAGGTACATCAGCGATATATAATAATAGGGCATTAGTTTAGTGACATCTCTGCAAGGCAGAACTCTGGGTGCAGGCCGGGGGATCCTGAACGTTGTAGTGTTTGAAATAGTGTGTTAGCCAGTGGTCCAGATGAAGGTGTGAACGCAATACTGTGGAAGTTTTCCCCATATACTCTGTTTTGGGGTGGGTGGTTTGTTGGGTTTTTTTTGTTTGTTGGGGTTTTTTTTTCCCTCATTTCAATTGGGTTGATGTTTTTTGTTTTTCTTTTTTTTTTTCAAAGGAAATGTTTGTTTACAAATATGTTTCCTTTTGCTGAATTCTAATAAAATTATTTTTAAATTGCTTTTGCTGAGTGCATTTTAATTAAAAGTCAGAACGATACATATTTGTTCATGTTTATATCAAGCCTGCCTGAAAATCAAGATCTGGTCAAATTACACAATGCTATGTACATTTACTGTTTAACTTGCTTGAGTATACAATGAATATTATGACTTAAGATTTGCTGAGGTAATTGTTCTATCAAAATACTGACAGACTCAAACATCAAACTTTAGCAACAGTGAAAAGTATCTGTGGCATTTGTAATAGCATTTGCCTCTAAGATCATATAGTCAATTGTTTCATGTATAGATGTTCTACTTTTAATATTTTCTCTCATCAATCAAACCAGCCAAGTCCAAATGGGAGGAACTGCAGGGAGTGATGGAGAACAACGAGGCAGAGATGCTGTGGGATCTCCAGATCCAGACAGATAAACAAGTGGTGGGCAACATATATAAAACAGCAGTGGTAGATGTGGTAGCCTCAAGTGATAGAAATCAATATAAAGGAATGAATAAGAGAAGAAAAGGAGTGAAAGCAAAAATTGACATGATGTAGAGGGTTAAAAGGTTGTCCCAGTGGTGATGATGGCACTTGGGGTTCTGACCCCTAAGATGGACGAATGGCTCCAACACATCCCAGGAATGACAACATCAATATGAGTCTAGAGGAGCACAATCCTATGATCCTATGAAATATGAACAGAAAAATACAAAAATACTGCTCTATTTATCTTTCTTTCTTTATATATATATATATATATATATATATATATATATATATATATATATATATATATACCTTACATTGTGTTCTTTATATATGTAAATTCTAAATTCTGTAGCCTATATTTTGCAAAATCTAAATCTCGACTCTGCTGGAAACGTGAACTGCTGCGCTGTGCCCGAATGATGGAATGGGCCTTGGGAATATCAGGACGTGCTTTTTTTCTAAATGTCATATTTCTGTTCATCCGGCTCTGAAGTCGTGGCTTATTTGCATAATGTCACAGCTCAGCGACTGCGTTTTACACGAGCGGTATTTTTGAAGTTCCCCCCCCCCCGGATCGCTGGTGTAAAGAAGAGCGCGTCCCATCTTCTCTTTCATAACCCGAACCAAACACGCGAACGCTGATAAAGAGGAGACCAATCGGTCGCCGCTGTTTTTTCTACCTTTGTGTTCAGATCGCCTCACACTCTTGTTTCTCACCCACCCCAATCTCCCCCGTCTCTCCCCCCCATCCCTCCCTCAGCATCTGAAAAGGCTACTGAGTGAGAATCGATGGCGCAGAGGCCCGCCTGACAGGACAATAAACCACAAAGAAGCGGTGAGTTTTTTTCCCTTCGGCTTTCAAGTTATATTACGAAATTACTACCAGGGAGGCGAGAGGAGTTGGCTATGACGCCCGGTGTGCAGGCTAAAATTCAGAGCGTATTTTACAGCTGCCTTTTGTTGCTATGAGGCAGGAGTCAGCTTCCCCGGTACCCTTCCCGAAGATATCAGGGTACATCAGCGGTATCCCATCATTAGGCAGAGGTGTTCCCTGGTTCGACTCCAACCTATTAGCTAGCTGAATGTATTAAGGCATGCTATCATCGTTTTATGAATATGTTATTTCGTACATAAATAGCGAGAGTAACTCTAAATATGGTGTTGCGATTTCAAACATCTTACGAAAGTGTCTCACCGGGGTGACCATTTATTGTGCGCTGCGGCACACGGAAAGGGTCTCGAATGCAGTACGTAAACAAAAATGTGATAGAGCTGTCTTTGGAGCTGTCTGTCTGTCTGAAAGGACCTCCCCTAAAACAATCGAGACGCAGAGACAACAAGGAACACCCTGCGGTGTAAGTGCTCCTTGTTTTAATTCAAGATCGCCCCGTATTCGCGTGCCCCAGATCCACCAAGGCAGGAGCGGAATGCCCGTACTGTTTACTTTCCATCCTACGCAATGAACAGAAAAGGAGCCGTCGTTGGCGTTGTCTCATAAATGTCAGCTGTATTCGGAACGTACAACGCAGCCTGCTCATAATATATATATATATATATATATATATAAAGAAAAAGAAAAAATATATATATATATATATATATATATATATTTTTTTTAAACAAACCTGGCTTCGACTAAATTGTTAGGGTATTATAATCTACCAAACCTGCTGCCCGCTGATATTAATAAATTGATATCTGCCTGGATTACTTTCAAGCGAATAATGTGTCGCATATTTTAATCCTAACCGCATCCGGCTCGTCAGGATGTGTCGGATGACAGGTGCGCATGCTTGTCTCCTGCTGAAGTTAATGACTTGATGTCAGTTGCTGAGTGTTTCGCGGGGCTGTTTTCAAGTGCAGAAGATCGTGATGTTCCTGCAGTGGAAGTTCACGCCCCGCCACCTACCCCTCGCGCCACCTATGCCTCGCGGCCTGGCTTTCGTCCAGCGCCAGCCCCTGAAGTCTGACTCATGAGGTGCTCTCCAAGTCTCTCTCCCTGCTCTTGATGGAGCCTCTATCTCATGAGGTGAGCCCTGCCGTAGCTCACACAAAGCTACCGCTCAAACTATTTAAATATATTTAAATTAGATATAATAAATATCTAAATATCTAGAATAAATGTGGGTGATGCGATTATTTAACATAGAAAATGGATACAACATATAACATTTCTGTCTCACTGAAGGATTAACACTGCAGGCTTGAAGGGAAAACCCGAAAAAAAAGACTTTTACTGACTGTTTATGTAGACCTATGCTTTGTGTTGTCAATATGCAAGTCTGATCGGTGCTCTTCCGCTTTCTCCACTAGGGTACTGTCTGATATTTCACATCCCCACCTGACCATTGTGCTTCTGTATTAGTCTGCCCCATTACTAAAAAAGGGGTTGGTGATTAACTCCAGAAATTAGCCCACAGCAAATGCTGGTTTTGCTTTCCTCTGCAGACCAGGAAATATGGAATGTACACCTGGCACAGTGCTGCGTAGTCGCTCACTGAAGTGTGGCTTTTGTCGTTGCATATTTACTGTGTGTTGCGTGCATAGATGTAGAGTTTGTGTTGCATTTCATGTGGTTATGTGGTAAACCCGCTGGCCCGCGACGCTCCCCGCCCCCCCCCCGCGCACCCCTCCCCCGCGCACCAGCTGAGATGGAGGATGAAGACGGCACATGCTTACTGGATGTGTTGTGGTAAGTGTCATTTGCTCAGCCACCGTTTCACATGGAGCCCACACAGGAAATGGGAAGACGGATATTTCCCCGAAGCTTCCCTAATGCTGGTCTGGAGTCAGACCTCGTGCGATATTAATCAACCTATCGTAATACGCAAAAAGTTGAGCTCCAGCTGTTGGAGCCAAATTTTGCACTAATTGATGCTTTTGTCTGCATTTTAAAAGTGATCCACAAGCCCTGAACGACTTCCTTCATGGGACAAAAGAGGTACTGAATAAAATTATCTGGCAGCGAAAAAATTTAGTAACTCAAGCATAGATGAACCAATTACTGCCACTATCCTGTATTTCTATGCATAAACAGAACATCAATCACATACAATCATAAACCTAATTCAGTACAATAACACCTAGCAGCCAGTGAACAGTATTAAAAGAACTAAACATTATAGTAACATCACCTGATGTGTCAGAAGTATTACAGTGTGTGTGTCAGGGAGTGGGAGGAGCCTATCTGAGGAATGGATGACAGGCTGCTTTAACTCCTTCCTGCAACTGTCGTGTCTCCTCCCCTGTGTCCAAACAGCTGCTGAATGGGGACCTGCTCATTAATTCCTCTTCTGGGGAGCCCTCCCTGTTCACAGACACCCCGGTGAGTCCAGCCTCCTTCTCCGTGGAGGACACACGAGACGCTTTTAGATATTGCTGTGCTTTTTGCTCAGCGTCACCTGTCTGCCTGTCTGCTTCTTGTGAAAGTGCTTGCTTGTAATTAGCATCTGAACGCAATTTTATGGATCAAATAAAGTCGCGCTGACAGTGGGTGTACTTTGGCTTATTTGAAGACAGGCATACTACCCGAGTAAATTAAAGGGTGCAACAGAGGAAGGGAAATTAAGAGAAAACATTGCGAGTGTTCGAGGTTTAGAGTGTCTTTCATACGTCTGCTGCTGACAATTACGGTGCTGTTACGGTTTCAAAAAGCAGCTCCCTCTCACCATCCTAACGTAATATATCCACATTTCTCACCTGTCGACTGTGCTCTCCAGAGCCCTGTGTCCCTGTTGGCAGACGATGCTGGTTCTCACGACACGCCTACCTCCGGCTGTGTTGATCTCTCCTTCTTGGACGAGGCTTTGCTGGCCTCTCCGACCGAAGGGGAGGACTCCGAGGAGGTGCACGAAGCCCCAGAAGACCAGGAGGGGGTGCCGCATCAGGGCGCGGAGGAGGAGGAGGAAGAAGAAGAAGAGGAGACCTGTGACATCCTGCAGCAGAGTCTCCAGGAGGCTGACATCACGGAGCACACCCTGGCGCTAGAGGCGGGGCTCGCCCAAACCGGCGACGCCCTCTCCCTCTACCCCCCCAGCTTGTCCCTCCCTTCGCCCACGTACCTGCACAAGCCGCTGAGCATCTCCGGCGTCGCCGCGTTGCCCAGGGACACGCAGGTGGCGGTGGAGCCCCCGCAGCCATCGCTGCTGGCCGTGGGACCAGGCTGCCCGTCGCTCAAGCCGGCCGCGCCACAGCTGATGGGGCTGCTGCCAGGGAACGTCTTCCCGGCTCCGCCTCCCGAGACGTCCTTCTCACCAAGCCCTGCCCACGGCTCCAGCATGATCGTGGGGAAAAGCCTGCCGGGCCTCGCCGGCCGCCCGCTGCTCACCCCTGGCGTGAGGGCCACGGTGGCACCAGAGATCATCCTGCAGAGGACCCCCTTGCCCATACAGCCCAAACTGCCTATCAACATCCAGCCCAGGCTGGTGCAGATCAGCCCTAAGCCGGCGGGGCAGAAGGCCTCTCCGGGACTCGCCTTCATCCCGCCAGCAGCCTCGCAGAACATCCTGCTGTCCTCTCCGGTGGCCGCCAAGCAGCCGCCGCCCTCCGCGCCCACAGCCGCGCTCAGCAAGCCCGTGAGCCTGCAGCTCGTCAACCAGGGCGGCTCCATCGTCATTCAGCCCCAGAGTCTTTTTCCGGGCCAAAGTCACTTCATCTTGCCCAGCCAGAGCCCTGTAACCGTGGCCCAGTCGAGCAGCGCTGCCAGGTCCCTGGTCAGCACCACCAGCAACCACACGCCCGCCCCGCCGGGGCACCTCATCGACGGCTCGCAGATCGTGACGGTGCGGCCCAGGCAGCTGAACTTCGGCCCCGTGTTCACCACGCCGGCTGGGCAGCTCACGCTCCGACAGGGAGCCCTCCTCTCCGGACCCCTCCAGCTCCAGTCGGCGGCCCCTACCGTCTTCCAGATGCCGGCGCAGCTGCCAGGGGCCTATCCGCAGGGGCAGCACGGTGCCGTCGTCCACAGCCCTGCCTTGGGCAACCACATCACCCTGATCAACGGCCCAGGTGTGCTGGCCCCTGATGTGGCCTCCATATCGATAGTGAACGGGCCCTCGGTGGTGCAGAGCCTGCCTTTCGTGTCCCAGGGCCCCCAGGGCCAGAGAGCCATGTTGGGGGGCCCTGCAGAGCAACTGAGTCTTCCGCAGACCCCAGTGCTTCTGCTGCCCGAGAGAACAGTGGCAGACAAGGATGAAGTCAACGAGCAGCTCCATAGTTTGCTACAGGTGAGTCTGAGCGTTTCCCAGGGTCGTTTCTTTCATCGCTGTGGTTCGAGTGGCCGTGCCTGACCTGTTTACTTCTCCCAGCAGAGCAGGCCATCTCCTCCGGTGGCAGCGCAGCCTACCATTCCTGAGATACCCTCGCAGGCTTCTCCTGTCGTCACTCTCTTGCAGACACCATTAGAGAGCTCTCCTGCCCTGGAGCCTGTGGCATCAGTAGACAAACACCTAATTGGTCACCCAGAGAAGCAGCGAGCTTCTGAGAGAGGCATGACCCCTCAGATCCAAACCTTCCTACACCACACCACACAGGTAACTCAAACCAGAACTACATGTTTCGGTTTTAAATGTAGCCGTCGCTTGGGGATCCGAAAGACCCAAAAATAAATACAAAATAAAGATCCAAAGCTCATTCATCATCGAAAATCGTCAAGTGGAAAAACATGAACTAAGAAAACAGTGTTTCCCGTCTCCCCTCACAGCAACCGTTTAGGTCTCCAGCAGCGGCGGAGCTTCTGACTGAGACGCTGCTGGTGCACTTGGACGGCCACGTGTCTCCCGCGGCCGCGGAGGGCGGCGCTTCTCCCGTGGCCCTGGCCGTGTGCGGTCAGGCCGAGACCCTCTCCGTGCTGTCGGAGTGTGGGGGGATGCCCACGCCAGCCCACTCGGGCTCCGAGCTCAGCGACATGCTCTGCTCGCCGCCAAGCCTGCAGTGCTCGGGGAGCACGCCCTCCGCCCTGTTCCCCACGCCCCCGCTCTCAGACAGGCAGGCGGGAGCCCTCTCCGTGGGTCTGGCCTTCAGCGCCCCCCAGGGGCAGGAGGAATCTGTGCTGTGCGCGAGCCCTTCTTCTGCTCCAGAACCGCTGGCCGTGACCGAGCAGCCGCCTGCACCCAGGCCCACGTCCACGGGCATCGGTGGATCCCTGCAGACCAGCCTGGCTGGAGCCTCCCTGCACATACTGCAAAGCAGTGAGTCTGACCAGCAAAAACATCGTAGAATCTCAAAGGAGGTGGAGGAGGAGGGAGGGAGGGAGGGGTGGAGGAGGGAGGGATGCAGCCACTGTAGACACATAAACTAAAACTGCACTTTCTTTACTTAAAATGAAACCAAGAAATTGAACTAGCGGCAGCTTCCTGAATCACGACTCGTATCTCGAAATTTCGGTCGGATCTCGAACAATAATACGGAGTCGCAGCTCGTATCTTAAATAAATTCGTATGTGGGTCTGCTCGTGTCTCAAGGTAACACTGTATGTCTCTTGGGGATGGAGGCGGGGTTAGAGCACAATGTTGACCTCCCATTGGCTTCCACAGACCATATAGTACAAGTGCTTTTAGGAACTCCACTGTACTGCTAATACAATGATGCATCAGCAGCAATTTTCAGTAAGACGCGGATAAAGAATAGAATGTATATCATCTTATGAAGCTAAAAGGTAAAATGGGAAAAAATGGTTAATATGATCAAAGATTCATAATTTAAAACTCATAATTCACAAAATAACCTGAGGACGAGATGCCTTTGATACCTTTTCTAATGCTTGTAGTTCTACCGATTTGAATCTCTTAACTGCAGCTTTGTGCCCTGTGGGAGTCTAGGGGGCTCATTCTTACACGGTATCATGGGAAGTGCAGATCCCAGAAAAGATGTTCTTGTTTCAATACACATAATGTGCACATTCTACAGGAAATGTATTTTTATATTTGATACCTGCGCTTTATTGCGTATATCTCTTCTGTTTTTGTCTACATCAGACCTCCGAGCTGCTGTGATGGCTGACGGAGAGAGGGTCTCGCCGCACCTACAGGACCTACAGGACGTCTGCGAGGCTGTGTCATTGCAGGACACCGAGATGCAGACAGCAGTCCAGGTGAAGGCACCAGTGAGTAGACCGTGTCAGTTAACGGGGTTCTGAAGGGATGTCATGTGACAAATGGAACAGAGATTCTGTTCAGTTCGTTAAAGCTATACAGTTCGTTAAAGTTACACGGCCTGACGCTGCTATTCTACATCTGCACGCTCGACGACTCTAGGCGCCCTCTGTCAGAGTGAAGGTGACGGAAAGACTCACACCAGCCATGCGGCAGCACAGGTCAGCTGACGCCTTTGAACCTCAACACCCTGGAGGAAGTAGCTGCACGATCACTTCCGATTTCAAAATACGGGTCCCGCTAGAATAGCCAGCGCTTATATTCCCCCGTACAGCAGAGTAGTGCGGCGATGTCTGACGCGTTGGGCGTGTCTCTTGCGTCCGCGTGTCTCGCAGGGTCCTGCAGCGTCTTTGCTCGGACCAAGATGCCGTTCTTCGTCCCAACACGCGTTCCCGCTTCGTCTCATTGGAGGACGCCGCGAGACACCTGCTGCCCTACCACACCTTCTCCAGAGCCTGTCCCGGCCAGGACGACCTGACGTCAGGTCGGGGGTTTCCAGCCAGTCTCACACTCTTAGGTCTCCCAGACGTTGTCGCTGTGCCTGATGTCCCTCTGCTGTGGACAGGTGGTTCCACCAGCTAGGTCTGATGTGTCTCTGTGTATGATGCCTCTGTGCAGTGGACAGGCAGTTCGAGAGTGCGTCTGGACTTCTGCTGAAACGTGCCACAGACATGCTGAACAAGCACAGGCAGCTGCTACTCGCTGAATCGCAGGTGAGTCTCAGTGGCCTGTTAGGTGTAACCCTAACTGTAACTGTAACCCTAACTGTAACTGTAACCCTAACCCCAACCCTAACTGTAACTGTAACCCTAACCCCAACACTAACCCTAACTGTAACTGTAACCCTAACCCCAACCCTAACTGAAACTGTAACCCTAACCCCAACACTAACCCCAACCCTAACTGTAACCCTAACCCCAACACTAACCCTAACTGAAACTGTAACCCTAACCCCAACACTAACCCTAACTGTAACTGTAACCCTAACTGTAACTGTAACCCTAACCCCAACACTAACCCTAACTGTACCTGTAACCCTAACTGTAACCCTAACCCCAACAATAACCCCAACCCTAACTGTACCTGTAACCCTAACTGTAACTGTAACACTAACCCCAACCCTAACCGTACCTGTAACCCTAACTGTAACTGTAACCCCAACCCTAACTGTAACTGTAACCCTAACTGTAACCCTAACCCCAACACTAACCCCAACCCTAACTGTACCTGTAACCCTAACTGTAACCCTAACCCCAACACTAACCCCAACCCTAACCGTAACTGTAAACCTAACCCTAACTGTAACCCTAACCCCAACACTAACCCCAACCCTAACTGTAACCCTAACCCTAACTGTAACCCTAACCCCAACACTAACCCCAACCCTAACCGTAACTGTAAACCTAACCCTAACTGTAACCCTAACCCCAACACTAACCCCAACCCTAACTGTAACCCTAACCCTAACTGTAACCCTAACCCCAACACTAACCCCAACCCTAACTGTAACCCTAACCGACTCCCTAGCACATGCGCTCTCCTCCACTCAACACTATCTTCCAGTTTAATTTAGTTCACTGAGCTCATTCAAAGGGCGCTGGAGAAATCTAAAAGCAATAAAACCCACTTAATGCAATAAACCCCCCTAAAGCGCTGATTCATACAATCACACAACTGATGAAATCAGAAATGAACCAGAGCAGCGTTTGGGCAGAAGGAGTAAGGAGCAGCTTATGAGCACTTAATACAAGTGTGTAATTTATATCGGTATACATACACAAGACCGCAAAAAGCTTATTAATTTCCTTTTGACTGGTAGAAAGAAGATGGGTGTAGGAAATAGTTACTCTAGAGGAGGCAGACTTGTGGCCTCATGGCAGAGACCTGTAATGCAGGCCTTTTCGTGTTCTGGAGCACTGTGTAGGAAGTGTAGTAAGAACTGCTGTGGTGCGTCTGTGCAGCAGAGGAGCCCCTCAGCGGAGATGGTGATGCTGGAGCGTCTGTTCCTGCAGTCGGAGAGGCTCCTCCTGGGGGAGGAGAGACGGCGGGCCCGTGGGGACCCAGGTCAGTGTCGCTGCTCGTGACAGACAGCGCTGCCGGGGTGTGTGTGTGTGTGTGTGTGTGGGGGGGGGGGGGGGGGGAGTCTGCAGTGGAAGTGGAGCTTTTAAAACGTTTGTAAAATACTCAGGGAGCAGCAGGTTTCTGACTGGACAGGAGGTGTGACTAATTTACCAAGATAACTAAACTATATATAACTTCTCTGCCATAACTACAGTACTACAGTAAATTAACAAAGCGTAACGGTCTGTGCACGATCTGTCCGTTTAACAGAGTCCTTCCTGATGTCCTTGCGTAAGGCCTCAACGCACCACAGCACGGTGCCTGCGTGTCACACGGACGCCTCGGGGGGCCCCCCCTCCCCCCCCGCCTGGGCGCTACACTCAGACAGGCCCCCAGGCCTTAAGACCTACCGCTCCCGCAGCCGGGGGGCACTGCGCCTCACCATCAAACACGAGTCGGGATCCCGCAAGGTGGTGCGCAACTCGGCCTGTGACGACCCGCACGCCCCCGCGGGCCACAGGCGACCTCCCGCCGGGCAGCTGAGCAACGGGGGAGACGCGCAGGACACGCGGGACGCCGTCGCGGACCCTTCCCTCGGAGTCCCGGAGAGCAACCGGCAGCCCGGGGCGCGAGCGGCGGGCGGCCCACGCCCAGACTTCGGGTCCCGGCAGGACATCTTGCAGATCGCAGGGCGCCCAGTGCCCACAGGGCGCCCCGCCCGCAGGCCCCGAGCCCGGGGGAACCGTCCCCCGAGCGGCGCCCCCCGCAGGCCAAGCGGATAAAGCGGGCTGGCTGCACAACGGCCTCCCCGCCACAGGCGGGGGCAGCGGGCTGAGCGAGCACCTGCAGAGCGCCATAGACAGCATCCTGGAGCTGCAGCGGCTGCAGGGCCCGGCGGCTGGGGTCAAGCCCATACTGGAGCAGCCCGGCAGGCTGACGGCCCGGCAGGCCGTCAGCTGCATTCTGGAAGGAGAGCTGTGACACGCAGCGTCACTTCCATCCCAGCAGGAGATTTCGGCGTTTCCTCGCCGTCAACGACACATCGCTAAATCCTCAACGTGTTCCTTCACGATCAAAAAAAAAAAGGGGGTCTGATCTTAAACGTCTACAGTACTGGCATGAGAGACGTGCGGTGAAGTAAATAGGCTGGTAATTGTAACATGTAAAAATGAGTAGCAGTTAGAGGGGAAATCCTGTGTGAATAAACAGATCAGAGCATTTCTTTAAAGATGTGCCCTGGTCATTTTTTTTTTATATGCTTAATGGTTTTAGTGTCGAGTAAGGAATCCTCCAGTGTGCTTGGGTTTGTGCCAACATCACAAACGTTGCCAGTTACGTTTGCAGAGTGCCTGTATGTATTCGTCTTTTTGAATGTACATACGCGCGTCTGTGCGTTTGTGTGACGCGTCCGTCGGCCCGTGTTAGCAGGAACGTGTCTGCTTGGTCTCATAGAGCCCCAGGTTTGTATTTGGGGCTTCTCGCGTCTGTAGCGTGCGTGACCTGCAGGTGGCGATACCTGGAATCTGATGTCTCTTTCAGCTTGTTTACCCCCAAAGAGGAAGAGTGTTTCATCCTGAAATCACCAGCAAAACCTGTAAATGCATCAGTGAGATTTGTTTTCTAAACACCTGTAACGGTCTCCACATTCCTATCAATGAAAATGAGCCCAGACGTGGAAGGGGTTGCCAAATATTGTCCTCCGGTTCAAAACTGGCAGGTGCAAATAGGGACCATCTCACTTTGCAACAACCGCTGATGCAATTTCCAATTTTGGCCAAGGAGACAAAAATCTAAAATAATTTAAAAACAAAGAAAACAAGCAATAATAAGCAGTCGGTCTTAAATGTGGATGTGCCTCAAACTGCGAGTTCCTCGACCTTTCTGTGTTTCTGTGGTCACTTTGGTTTGTCAGTATTTTCTGGCTGTATTTTGGCATTAGAAATGTGTGCAGGAGCAGGAAAGGGATCCTCACTTTGTCGTTGTATCGTCAATGCAAACCGATAAACTACTTGTGCAAACCATAAGGATACAGAAAAGGATGAAAAGGTATTTTGGATAATTGATTAAAACTATCCATCCATAGATCACCAGGAGTAGCATCGTCTACTGACCTCCAGAGAACTGCACACAATGTTCAATATTTGTGTTTGATGTCTTTCTCGACAATCTATGAGAATTATTAGGTGTTGTGTCATACCACAAATAGCTCCATAAAGAACCAGGCCCGTTTTAAGACGAAAGCAATTATTAGTCCTTTTAATAGTTTCTGAATATGTGAATAGGGGTCTGTGGAGGCCACATTATTTTTTTGGACAGCTGTTTGGGGTTGAGCCCTCATTCCTATGTAAGCAGAGACAAGTAGAGGTTTATTTAATGATCCCCTGTCATTATATCACCTAGCTGAACATCCATGTCCCGGCATCGAAACTCCTACTTTTGAACTGCTCATGTGGATTTCGTTCCCATCATGCTATGCACTATGTCTATTATTATGATTGAGTACCCAAATTGCTAAAGGTTCTGTGCAGCACACCCCCGTGAACTGTGAGCAGCCCAACTATGTGACACGGTGCCACTAGTCCAATGTTACGATGGCTTTTTTTTTTTTTTTCCCCTGCTGTCATTCTCTTTAAGTTCTTGTAATACTGTGAACATGGTAGCATGTGTTTGACACAGCTTCAGACTATGATGCTTTTTGACTGACAGATTGTCCTGATGCCAAAATCAAAGAGGCCTTAATTTCGCAGATTGTAAAAAAAAAAAAGAAAAAAAAAAAAAAAGTCATTAATGATCAATTCCCAACTGATGACTTCTTTGACCCAATGTGACGTTAGTGCTTCATTCAAAACATATAAAGAGAAAGTCTTTTGTACACATTTTTACAAACTATTTATTTAACTGTGATTTTGTAAATAATAAAAAGTAAAATGGGGAACAGAAATCGCTCGTGTTCATGTTTTTAAAGCGAAAACGCGGGCTGAGCTAGTGGTGACGAAGGAGGCGGGGCCTACAAGCCCCAGAGGCGTGGCTTCAGTTCCCACCTCCCACAGCTTCTGCACCAGCACTTCCCAACACACATCGCAACTTTAAATGGCATCTTTAATAACAGGTTAAGGAAACAGGACAGCTTAAAGGGGTTACATCTGGACAAATGCAAAAGGCAAAGCTGCCGTTTCTTTACTCGGACGGAAAGCACAGGAAGGTGCTCGGCCGTGGAGAACTACAGCGTGCCGGCGGAGGAGATGCTTCCCCTCACGTCACCGCTAACGAGGCACGCGCTCTCTGGCTGGGAGAACATTTACAAGGACCACAGATACTTCACGACGAAGGTGGTGAGGGAAGTCCCGGGGGACACGTGCTCGTCCCTCTGATCGGGTCAGGGGGACGGGCAGAGCGGAGACGTGTGCCGTGAGGTGTCCTGCCTCTAACAGGGGAACAACTGCATAGTCCACAGAGCCTCTAAAACCTGTAAAATGTTCACCAACCAGAGAGCCAAGAGGGTTTACAGAAACACGCACAGGAATCAGCAATGGAGCAGGAATGTCAAATCTATCCTAAAAGACTGACAAATTAAACAACGTACCAGCCATTACTGGTGGAGGAGGGGGGCACGTAAAAACATCCAATCAAAAGCCCCACAAGACAAATGTCACATTTATCACACTTATTCAAAATATGTTTAATAGGGCCACAAACCTGCAATCTATACCAGTTATATTTTTTTACTTAAGAACTCAAGGGCAGGTCTGGCTGTTTAAAATATAAAGACTTCATGAAAAGCTGAGAACTGTTCTTCCCTGATGACTTTTTTTTTGTTATTTTTTGTTTTTAAAGTGTGCACAAAATGTCTTTAACCCTCATCATACTGGCCTGTGAACCACCTTCAGCTCCCAATTCTTCTTCTTCTTCAGTCATTTAGGCCCACGAGCCTCCGGCCATGCTCTCTGGTTCCACCTGCAGGCCATCTGTGAACCTGCGGCAGGCCCGGATCACGTGGGTGAGGGTGGGGTCTTTGGGGGAGTCCCGGGCAGAAAGTGGCACTAGCCAGGCCAAGTCCATCTCTTTGGAAACACACTGAAACGAGATGACGGGGGGGGGTGTGTGTGGTTGGCAGCGGCGTGACTCCGCCCACCAGTGGTGTCCGAGCGCAGAGACGGGCCAGCGCGAAGGGCAGTGGGAGGGGCCAGCGCTCAGCTCAGGCTGATGACCAGGTCCTCGCCGTACTTGCGCAGGTACTTGTCGTGGTTGTGGCCGACGGACCAGAGCGGCGGCAGGAAGCCGGGCTGCATGCTGGACAGGAAGTGCTGTCGCCAGCGACGCTCCAGCTGGATGAGGCCCCGCAGGCCCTGGTCCGCACACGCCCGCACCACCTTCAGCCCGTGGGGGACGTAGTTCTCATTAAAGATCCTGCACATGCAGCAGAACAGGTGACCAGGTGGGCTTCTCTCATCTTTCAACGGGTGAGGACAGAGCACATTGAACAGGTCTTCAGCGTGAACCTGCGCATGCAGCAGCACAAGGAGACCCAACGGAGGAACAAGACCACCACCACATTCCACATTCCCTCCAGGTTCCTCAACATTAAACGCCAAGCTCGTAGACCTTGTAGCACAGCTGCAGGTTTTCACCTGCTCCTGACGCTCCAGGAAACGCTTTCGCCAGAACACGCCCCCTGCCCCCGCCCCCTGCCCCACTCACCTGGTCTCCAGGTTGGCAGCTGTCTCCAGCATCTGCGCCGTGACCTCTGCCCCCAGGCCTCCCTCTCCGCCCTCCTCGTCGGTGCTGAAGTAGGCGGCGACGGTGGCCAGCAGCTCGAGGCGGCGCGCGGCGGGAACAGCGTCCCCGGCGCTGAGCAGAGCGTGGCGGCCGAGCGAACCCGCCGCCGCTCCTGGTCATCTGGCATCCGGCCGGCGTCCTCGCAACCCTGCGGCGCCGCGAACTCGTCGGCCAGCCGCTGCTTCAGGAAGCCGTCGTACACGTTGGACGCGGCGTGGCAGCTCGTGCACAGCAGCAGGATGTCGTGGGAGTTGTGGTCCTTCATCTCCGCTGGGAAGTGGCGCCGGTATTCGTGCGGGACGATGTTCTTTCTGACGGAGAGGAAAGGACAGAATGACCCACGTAGGGACTGAGCTTCTAGTGGTCGACAGCATACAACTAGTGTCGACTGGAAATCAATCATACTTGGGAAACATTGCTGAATCAATCAATTTTTAGCCAAAGGGGGCTGAACTACCGCAAGACAATAATAAACAACAAACAAATTGACCCCTGTACAGCTACACACGCCACGCCGACTACGCCAGCTCACACAGCACACCTGATGTAGGAGTCTGCTTTCCCACACACCACACACAGGTTCTCTTTGGCCGTGAGGTAGTAGTCCTTCTGCGAGTCAGGCCGGCCCGACGGCTCAAACAGCAGGCGCACGATGAAGGGTTCCTCGCTGACCAGCTCTGAGGGTCGGGGCAGAGGTCACAGGTCAAACGCAGTCAGCACGATAAACGGCCGCGTGCGAGAGCTGCTGTCTAGACTAAACCGCTGTGGAGGTGCGGCCGAGCGAAGACGCAGCAGGACTGACCTCCAATGCCTTTGTCCAGGTACCACTTTGCTTTCTTCTTGTCACATGTGCAGAGCGGCTGGCCGTCGGGCGCATGGAGGAAGCAGTTGTCGTACAGAGGGGATTTCCTGAGTCCAGAAGAAAAAACCCCCAACAACACGCACAAGCAAAGTCCGGTCACTACGGCAGCGCATCCGAAAACAAGTATGAAAAGAGGCTTTGGTTCTCCTAGAATCACCATTAAGACCAGCAATGCAGCGACAGCCAAACGCATCAAAAAGCAGCTGCGTCAGTGGCGTACGTTACAGAGCACGTGCGTGAGGTCAGAGGTCGCTACCTGGCCGAGTATCCCACCCCCAGGGGTTTGCGCTTGTTCCTGCGGGGGTCCGGCACCTGCTGGTCGGCCCCCTCGGGGCTGTAGGCCCCCTCGGGGCTGTCGGCCAGCTGTCTGCGGCTGCGGCGCCGCCTCTCGCCCTCCTCGCTCTCGCAGCGCCCCCTAAAGGCCACGTCCACCAGGCCCTGGCAGCGCGCGGCCAGCGTGGCATAGGCGCCCCAGGTGTGGGCGGGTGGAGGCGGCTCCGAGTACAGCCCCAGCAGGTGGAGGAAGAGGGCGATGGAGACCTGGGCGTCGCGCGCCGCGTACGTCATCTGCGCGTGGAGACACGGACACGCCGAGAGAAAGCATGGCTCACCGACACGGAAATGGTGCTTGTGGCTCAATTCAGCATATCAAGCATGCAGGAGAAATGCAGCAAGTTCCTTTCAAGGGAAGGAAGAGCAAGAAAGAAGAGGTGGGAGAGGGGAGGAGAGGAGAAGGGAGGAAAGGAGAGGGGAGGCGAGAGCAGAGGGGAGGCGAGAGCAGAGGGGAGGCGAGAGCAGAGGGGAGGAAAGGAGAGGGGAGGCACCTGAGGTAGGCTCAGGCTATCGGCCTCCCAGTCACTGCAGCGCAGGGCGGGGGATTTGTCCAGGCAGACGCCCAGCACGTCTGCGGCCAGCGACTTCAGACTGAGGCCGTTACTCAGCACCGAGCACCTGCAGGGGGACAAGAGCAGACGCTCACAAGCCTGCAGCTGCTTCCACAGCAGCGCTTCAGTACACAGTGAGTGTGGCTGAACGTTTTCCTGAGGGGGCTGGATTGAAACTAAAAAAAACAATCAGGAGTTTATCCCCCAAAAAAAGATCTAAAATGTGTGAATCCTGTAAGGAACAGACCACCGATCCTGGTAGATACATTACATAAAAATAAAAAAACTACTACTAATTACTACTAATACTAATTTCCTGATAAGTCAGCTACACGGCCGGTACGACTGGGCTCTGCCGGTTACCTCTGTCTCAGTGCCAGGTATCTCAGGTCCACTGTGCACACCACAGCCAGGCCGTGGTCATGGGCCAGGCGCTTGCCGTCCTCCACACAGCCCACCCCCGACCTTGAGCACGTGCGGGTCGCGCAGGACCTGCAGCAGGTCCGTGGGCAGCGGCAGCTGGGTGTGTCGGAAGGCCAGCAGCCTCAGTAGCATGCAGCGGCCCGAGCAGGTGGCCATCTGGAGCAAGGAGACCGCCGACGCCTTCCCTCGGGCGGACACCTGAGGGCGAGACGAAAGGCTGTGAAGGACGGGCCGCTTCTGGGAGCGGACGGGGCTGGAATCGCAGCGGCAGGATCCCCTCTTACGCGAATGCTCTTTACCCATTCACAGTCCAGACCCAGAGCAGGGAGGACGGACAGGTCCTGCTGGAACAGAGGCCAGTGCTCCTCCCACTCCTCTAAGGAGCTCACCACCACTGCTGGGACCTCCAGTAACTTCTCGACGGACACTAATGAAACAGGTTGTGGAGGTTGTGATGGTGACGGTGGTGGTGGTGTTGCTGAAGGCTGTTGTGGGGGTCGGGGAGGGGTTGCTTCCAGTTCCAGAGGTCCGAGCTGCTCAACGGTCAACAGCTCAGATCTTCTGGAGGTTTTGAGGGGTTTTCTCTTCTGTGTGTATATGGTGCGCCATAGTAGCAGGCCTCCCAGTGCGGCTCCCAACAATGTTGCCACCGCTGCAGTTAGGGTGCTCTGTCTGGACATCTCTCAAAATGATGCTGCTCTCTGTCAGGACAGAGGTCACACAATTATAAAGAAAACCAATGAATCACCTGTAAATTAAATGTAGTTAATGTTTAGGTAGTATCAACTTGACTGGGCAGTAAATGTATACATGCTGCGCAAAAAACATGTCGACAGGGGGGTAGGTATGTCGACATGGGGGTAGGTATAGCTCCTGGAGTCGCCGAAATATTTGCAAGCAGCCGCCAGTCTACGGTAAAGCGCGAGATAACCAACCGGTCGGTGGCTTAACGAGCTGTAGTTCCAACTCCGACCACGGTGTACCGAACGAGTCACACAACCGGCAAAAAGTGCGAAAACTAGCACTCAAATCAGGTAACACTGTGTTTTAAAGAGTTCATATGATTAAAAATCTTACATTTGGTGCACAACACACACGTTCAGAAGTAGGAGCAGGACAAGAACAAATACCAAGGTAACACACTGCGACTCGGAGGGGGAAACACAGTTATGAAACAAATGGTGTTTTTTAGAAATCTTTCCAGACGCTCTTCTCATATCGGCATTCAACATTAGAATTTTTACCCTAACTAACCAACTAGACACAAAGCTAGTATTTTTTTTTAATTCTGTCCATTATCACTGCATGCAATGCCAGGTTTGAAACATATTTACTAGTTTGTAAAAACACTGAACTTCCATCCTTGACATTTTCGCATCGCCACAGCCGGCGATGAGCTAAGCGCGAGCTGCTAGCGGCTGCTGAACACAAACACTGATGCACCGAGCCAGCGCGTGCGTTTCCTGGACGAGCTCATCCAAAACGTTTACCGCAGTCAGGTGCTCCTCACGCTCCCCTCGCGTGTGTCGGTTACGCACCACCACGTTGTTCAGCACTCACCTCGAGCTGCGGCCACGCAATTCAAACGCATGCACACTTGTTCTGTTTGTGATGATGAACAGCTGCTGATTTTCTTCTTCCGGCTCTATATCACTTAACACAGCTTGGCCTTCGCATAGTAGCTCCCCCTGTTGGCGTAATAATGTTATAGCAGTCTTGTGAACCGGTAAATGGCTGGTGAATACATTACTGAATATAAACACACACCCCTCTAAATAAATGACACGCCCAATGCAATAATAAAAAACAAGAATTTGCGGTAATTGATAAGCTTATGTTGGTGAATCTGGATGCATTCATAATAGACCGATGTTTTATTGATTTGTTGTTGGAGTAATTTGAAGGGGACGGTGTTTCGTTAATGGGAAATAAGCATCTATTAAATCGTAGGCAGACGTTCAAAAGATACATACAAAGACACGCCAGCACGTTTACAATCACATGAAAAACCACACCAGACGTGTCCTCTACCACCATTGTTTTTATTCAAATCATATAGATCTAATTTTTCTGTAAAGTGGAATAAAACAATGAAATACTTACAAAATGGGAAAAAAAAACAAAACTAACGAATTGTCTTCACAGGTTTAATAAAATAAAACGAATAGACACTGCAGTAACAAAATGACTTCCTCTCACTGCAACCCGTTTAGTCTGTATTAAAAGCCACAGGTGGGTCCAGGAAGACCTCGACTAGCCGTTAGCCGTTAGCCGTCTGCGGCTCCCAGTGCAGCAGACCGAGGCTCTTCACTCTAATGGCCAAATCAACCAGTCTGGTGCTTGTGCAATACGGAGACATCTCTTCATGAGAGAACACAAATAAAACAAGTGGCTAGAGATGACACTGTCAATAGTGTTAAAACGCATCTTAACCCCCCCCCCCCCCCTCACATCTCTACACATTCAATGATGTACAGGCAGTGGAAGAAAAATCAAGGCAAAGTACTACAATACAAAACGAACATAAAGACGGAGACAGAGCACAGTACTGGTAGATCTCCCAAACCCATCACTGCATCCACAATGATTGGACTTGCAACGATTCGCTATTTACAGAGGAATAAACATCCAAAATGGGATGCGAGACACGGCAAGAAGACAGGAATTCAAAAAAAATTTATAATAAAAAAATTAAAATAACCATCCCTTCGCCCAATCTCTCTTTATACAATACATACAAGATATGATTTGAGTTCAATGTGTATAATATATATATATTTAAATTTTTATAGATATATCTATATAATATACGCTCATTTCCTGTATACACACAAAATCATTTCCATTGTAGCTAGCCTGCACCTTTGGCAAGATTACTTACAACGTTTCTGTCATATTCCAAAGCTATTTAAAATATACTTAATGCATAAAAATAAAGATTTTGGCATTCTCTCATTCTTCCTCTTCTGATTAGGCAGTTTTAAGAAAACCCCTTAAATCTGGAAGCTCAGTTCTTCTGTCTATGCCTCTGTCCTTCTGAAGGGAGGAGTAGTCATGCATCCCCAACACTAGGGGGCGCAGTGAGCTGAACTTTGGGGAGATGAGAGGGGCACAGAGGCAGGATTGAGATGTAAAAGAATGAGCTTTGTTTTGGGGGGTCATCTGCCTTTAAGTCAATATCATGTTCAGGATGGGCACAAATACACTAGAGACAGAAAGGTTATGGCAGCTGAGCATCACTGATCAGCATCACCGATCAGCATCACCGATCAGCATCACTGATCTCCTCTTACTTTGTGCTTCTGAATTTCACGGAAGCTCCTGCTCCACACCCGTCTGCTCAGCTCACACCGGAACCGTTACACAGACTTACGGACAGCAAAGGAATGAAACACAGACGCGGCGCTGACGTGGTGTGAGTGTAAAGGGGCCCTGCCCACCAACCTCCAGCTGGTCTCTGCCTCACGTGTCCATGCCGCTTCGGGACTCTCGCCCACTCCACAGGACGGTTCGGGATTTTTATGGTTTATTTTAGTTTTTTTGGGTTTTTTTTGTTTGTTTGTTTGTGTTTTTTACAGTTGGATCTCAAAGGTCTTGTGGAGCTCACTGGAGAAGGGGTTTGTGGGAGAGGGCGTGGTGCGCTGTCGTGAGCGGCTCTCGAGGGCTGCCCACTGCGCCTCGAAGGCGTCGGCCTGCTGCTGCACCACCAGGGGGGGCGCCGGCGAGGAGGGGGCGGCCCAGCCGTCGGATCCGTTGAACGTGGCGGTACCGTTGTGCGGCTGAGAGGCTGGGGGATTCAGCCCCGGGGGCAGGGGAGGTTTCCCGAAGGGACTCCCCACAGCCCGGGCGTCCAGCGGGGCCAGCGGTGGCGTGGAGTACGGCGACGGGTGAAGCTGTGCGGGTGCGGGTATAGGCACCGGCTGGCTCTGGGCAGCCGAACCGAAGACGTTGGCCACCATCTGGGAAGGCGTGATGCCTACAACGGGGACGCTCGGCTGTGCGTAGGGGAGTCCGTTGGACATGGGGTAAGTGGCCGGGGCTTGTGCGTGGAAGGCGGGCTGATGAGGGGGCATCGGAGGCAGGAAAGCTGCAGGGACAGCAGGGCCCACGGGGGCAGGCGTGTGCGTGGGGAAGGGCCTCTGCATGGGTGGGGTGGTGCTCAGGGCTCCAGGCTGGGCGGCCCGGACCGACTTGGACACCTCCTCCAGCCAGCGGTCTGCTTCCGACGGCGTGCGCCTGTGAGAAGCCACTGGGGGCGCCACGGGCGGCACGACCGCAGGAGGAGCCGGCGCTGCAGACGCAGGGCTAGGCCAGTCGCCCCCTAGAGGAAGAGGCCAGAACAACACTTTTAACGGACTTCAAGAAACGGCAACAGGAAAACACAACCCCCCCCATGAAGCAAACGCAGGGAGAGTTAAACCGTTCTGAGGAGGTGAAGCAGGGCAAGGGCCCGTTGTAGCTCTGCCGTGCTGGAGTGGGCCGGCTGTGAGCTCTTACCCGCGTGTGCTGGAGCAGGGGAGGGCGTGGCGGGGGGCTTGGCCCAGGGGTTAGTGTCTCTGGCCGGCAAGGGTGGGGGCAGGGTGGGGACGCTAGCAGCCACAGGGGCAGCAGGAGCACAGAAGCCTGCAGCAGAGCCGTTCACTACAGCAGACATCGCAGTGAACAAAAACAAACCAAATAAACAAACATCTTAGAAACCGCACAGCGTGTATATATTTGTGTGTGTGTGTGTGTATTAAAGCTTGTTGCTTGAAGACGGATGTTTGTCCAAAGCATACTGTGTGTGTGTGTGTGTTTAAATTGTGACAATCAAAGAAGAAATGCTGGGAAGAGTGTGAGCACAGTGTGGTGTGCAATACTGGCAACTGTGTGTGTGTGTGTGAGAGAGAGAGAGACCTGGAGCAGTGGGGGACTGGGGTGAAGAGGTGGCTTTGGCCATGGGTGCTGAAGAGAAGGGGTCCTCCGGGGGGCCACTGAAGGCTGATGTGATCTGGGTGCACAGAGAGCTGATGCTGTCCCCTTCACCTTCGACCTCTGCCACTGTCAGAACGAGACAAGCCCCGACTCAGAACCCCGACTCACGTGCCCCCGAGAGATTTGTACCTTTGATATTTGCCAAAGCAGTGGTGCAGATTGACAGCAACATGCCTTCTGTGGCTTGGTCTGGCTAAGTCACGGATGCTCTGGTTTTCGTGCCCTACGTTGTGTGTGTGTGTGTGTGTGTCCAGCGTGTGCTCACCCGTGTTCCTGACGGGGAAGTCGGACTTGCGCTGCACGGTGGAGGGAAGCTCGTTCATGCGCAGGGACATCTGCCGCTTGAAGGGTGACGTCTTCTGGCTGAGCGCGGGGAAGCCGCGGAAGGAGCCCTGGCGTGCCAGCGCCTCCACGGGGGCGTGGCGGCGCGGGATGGCGTGGGGGTTGGCGTCCTGAGCAGCCGGCGCGCCCGCGGGTGGCGGGGGCGACGAGGAGGGGGAGGAGGAGGAGGAGACCGCCGCCCCCGGGTTAGTGGCAGGGCCGCCCACGTTCAGCGCGGGGCACTCCGAGTCTGCGGAGAGACACGTGACTGACGCTAAACTGAGCCGAGCGGCACGTGGCACGGCTGCGGCTCAAACCCCAACCCTGAGTGCAGGTGGCACGTGTGCCGGCAAGGGAGCGAACGGCACCGTTAAGTTTATTAACAATATGGCGCAACAGCGGTCAAACGAAAACCGAAATGTTCACGCCGCGTGGCTGACCCAAATTACCTGCCGCCTATGAAGTCTTGCTCCAAATCCGCGGCATTAAAAAAGATTTCTATTTCTGTCCGTCTTTCTCTCGCCAAAAAGATTTTAAAAAATCCCACCTCTCTTAGCATCCTGCAGCTGGCGCATGACCTCCTCCCGCTCAGCCTGCTCCGTTGCTGTGGTAACGCGGAAGGAGCCCTCGCGTGTGAACGTGGTGCGGTTGGCGTCGAACGTGGCCGTGACCCCACACTCCTTCTCCCTCTTCTGCTTACGTTCCAGGCAGGCGGCGAACGCACAGCCCACCGCGTGACTCAGACGCTCGCCCTGCAACACACACACGCGCACACACACACACACACACACACACACATCAGGCCAACGTTCCATACCGCGCGACTGGAAAGCAGCTGAGAGTGAAACAGGATTAGCAGCGGAGGAGGCAGGTACAGGGAGAGTAACCCCATTAGCTTAGCAGGTACAGGGAGAGTAACCCCATTAGCTTAGCAGGTACAGGGAGAGTAACCCCATTAGCATAGCAGGTACAGGGAGAGTAACACAATTAGCAGGCACAGGGAGAGTAACCCCATTAGCTTAGCAGGTACAGGGAGAGTAAAGCCATTAGCATAGCAGGTACAGGGAGAGTAACCCCATTAGCATAGCAGGTACAGGGAGAGTAACACAATTAGCAGGCACAGGGAGAGTAACCCCATTAGCTTAGCAGGTACAGGGAGAGTAAAGCCATTAGCATAGCAGGTACAGGGAGAGTAAAGCCATTAGCATAGCAGGTACAGGGAGAGTAACCCCATTAGCAGGTACAGGGAGAGTAACCCCATTAGCTTAGCAGGTACAGGGAGAGTAAAGCCATTAGCATAGCAGGTACAGGGAGAGTAAAGCCATTAGCATAGCAGGTACAGGGAGAGTAAAGCCATTAGCATAGCAGGTACAGGGAGAGTAACCCCATTAGCAGGTACAGGGAGAGTAACCCCATTAGCTTAGCAGGTACAGGGAGAGTAACCCCATTAGCATAGCAGGTACAGGGAGAGTAACACAATTAGCAGGTACAGGGAGAGTAACCCCATTAGCTTAGCAGGTACAGGGAGAGTAAAGCCATTAGCATAGCAGGTACAGGGAGAGTAAAGCCATTAGCATAGCAGGTACAGGGAGAGTAACCCCATTAGCAGGTACAGGGAGAGTAACCCCATTAGCTTAGCAGGTACAGGGAGAGTAACCCCATTAGCATAGCAGGTACAGGGAGAGTAACCCCATTAGCATAGCAGGTACAGGGAGAGTAACACAATTAGCAGGCACGTAGGGAGAGTAACCCCATTAGCTTAGCAGGTACAGGGAGAGTAACCCCATTAGCTTAGCAGGTACAGGGAGAGTAACCCCATTAGCTTAGCAGGTACAGGGAGAGTAACCCCATTAGCATAGCAGGTACAGGGAGAGTAACCCCATTAGCATAGCAGGTACAGGGAGAGTAACACAATTAGCAGGTACAGGGAGAGTAACCCCATTAGCTTAGCAGGTACAGGGAGAGTAACCCCATTAGCTTAGCAGGTACAGGGAGAGTAACACAATTAGCAGGTACAGGGAGAGTAACCCCATTAGCTTAGCAGGTACAGGGAGAGTAACACAATTAGCAGATACAGGGAGAGTAACCCCATTAGCTTAGCAGGTACAGGGAGAGTAACACAATTAGCAGGTACAGGGAGAGTAACACAATTAGCAGGTACAGGGAGAGTAACACAATTAGCAGGTACAGGGAGAGTAACACAATTAGCAGGTACAGGGAGAGTAACCCCATTAGCTTAGCAGGTACAGGGAGAGTAACCCCATTAGCTTAGCAGGTACAGGGAGAGTAACACCATTAGCAGGTACAGGGAGAGGATGCAGGGCAGCAAGGCCGGATGCACTGGCTGGCTCGTGTAGGGCGTAGGGTATAGGGTGCAGGGCCTAGGGTTTGGGAGGCGTATGGTGGGCCTCGGACACAGGAACGCTGCCCCACTGTCGTGTGCACTACTCAGGGGGTGAGAACACTCACCGAGTCTTTGACGGCCATGAAACAGTGGCAGATCCAGCGGCGGGTCGTGCCGTCCCTGCAGATATAGGAGAATGCTCGCTCGAAATTGCGGTCGGGAGCGCAGAAGGACACCTTCTCTATCGTCTGGTCCAGAATCAGGTCCTGGGAGAAGAAGAGTCAAACCACCATTAAAATATACTTCACTTAATTAGAAAAACTGCAATCTGTTTGAAGTACAAGCATCACCTATGGAATAATTTACTACTAATAATAATACATTTCCACCACCAGGTGGCAGAGGAGAAACCTTATCCCACAGTTGAGAGTTCAGTACAAGTAGACCACACTTGAAGGGACTGTCGACAATGTCAGCTCCCCTCAAACACCTGACAACACAAAAACCTCATATGGATTCACCCATAAAACTTCCCAGACTGCTTAGCAAGAGCTAGCTGGCTGGAGAACCGCCCCAGGGCCTGGCAAGGCGGTCGTCCTGCGAAGGGCAGCCATCCTGGATCTGATCCTGAGCGCTCAGGGTGTGACTACAGGACAGCTGCAGAGCCTGGCCAGTCCCGCACTGGCGTTCCCGCGTGTGCAAACCCTCAGCAGCTCCCCTGCGCCTCAGACAAGGACCACACCGACATCTTGTATCGTGTGAGCTCTAAACGTGCGCTGAGAAACTATACGAAATCTGGTCTGTGGTGTGTGAAGCAGGAGGAGGCTGACTGTGTGTGTAACACCACATTGCTACACAACAGATCCAACAACAATATACAGCCATTCTGACAGGATGAAAAGCTTTTTTAAACTTTATTTTAAAATACTTGCTAACAAGCAACAACAATGGTCACTTTTTTTCCACTCAAACACAATAACATTGGATAAAAGCAACTGAGCACTCAAGGTTTGGTCTGTGTTTCAGATCAAAATCCCATCATCCAACCTGGCTGTAAACCCTGGATGTGAAGTTATTCAGGACACACTCCTTGTATCGCAAATTATTATTCACAAATTAAAGATAAATTATCAAAAAATAAATGGTAAATGGAAGAGTGGGTAACCAGGAGGTGTATCTAATAAGATGGCTGACGAGTGGAGGTTCTGTTCACCAACACACAATAACACACTAACACACAAGGTACAGATGTGTATCCAAAAATAAAGTGTTTGTGTTTGAGGGTTAATTACCTTTGTTTTGTCATCTACGACCCTCAGGCCATCAGCAGACACCCACAATACAGCTCTGACGGCTTTTTTCCCTGCCTGCGGAGAGGGAGAGTGTGAGGGTGAGAGCAGGAGAGAGGAGCACCCAGAGGAGCACGCAGGAGGGACAAGGTGGGTGGGGAGGTACACCAGGGAAGGGGCAGTAGTGTTACTGTGAACCCCCCCCCCACCCCACTGAGAAGCTCATCACACTCCTGACCCTTAAACCTCCGCACACATACGCCTTCATCTACACACACACACCCTGCAAACGAGGATCTTCAGAAACACACCGGGTAGGGATCAGTTAGGAAGAAGAAATGTGAGTCAGTGAGTTGTGTGGAGGGACCCATATGAGAGAGGAGAGGGACAGAAACAGCATCACCGCAAGTGACACACACACACACACACACACACACACACACACACACACACACACACACACACACACACACACACACACACACACACACACACACACACACACACACACACACACACACACACACACACACACACCCTAATGCCTCAATCTGATAATGAACAGCCCCAGGTGTTCACACATCATGGTGCAGGGAGAAAAGTGAATCACACACACAGACAGACGCAGACAGAATTAGGTCCCATTTTTCCTGTTGCTGCAGCAAACTGTAATGTGAACAATTATGATAGGGGAAAAACACACACACACACCCTACACCCCTCACACACTCACACATCCACACACACACTCAATGCACTCACACGCTCACACATAGGCACGAGCACGCACCCGTTAACACACACACACACACACACACACACACACACACACACACACACACACACACAAACATTACCCCCGCACTGCAGAACTTACTTTTGTAAAGAAGCCTTTGAAGAATTTCCTGTCCTGGAACTGAAGGGTTGTAAAGGGAGCGGGGGAGGGGGGACAAGGCAGGAGAGAGTTACCGACGCTACTGTGTGTCCACATAACACGAGAGTGCACGGGGGGGGGGGGGGCTAGACAGGCGTGGGAGGGGCAGTCTGGGGGGCGGGGCTAAGGGGGGGGGGGGGGGTAAGAGAGGTTGAAGGAAAGCGAAAGGAGCAAAAGTGAAGATCACACTTCTCTAGGTGAACTAGGTCACAGCTCCAGTACCTACGTGCCTCACTGGGTGGCATGTACTGTATCAGACGTGCCAGTCAGTCACTGGTGTTATTTCAGTTATTATATTAGCGTTAATATCCCTGTTATTATTAAGTTAGTAAGGTGTTAGCTGGCAGCCCTGAGAACCACCACCACCCTGAGCTCCATGTGCTAATGGACACCAGCAGCATCACTGCACTCTCTGGCACCAACACACACACACACACACACACACACACACACAGAAAACAAACACAGGCACGCAGACACACACACACACACACACACACACACACACACAGAAAACAAACACAGGCACACACACACACACAGACACACACACACACGCCTGGTCATAGTGCAGGAGGGCCAGCGATAGCCACGCACACACACACACACACACACACACACACACACACACACACACACACACACACACACACACACACACACACACACACACACACACACACACACACACACACACACACGCCTGGTCATAGTGCAGGAGGGCCAGCGAGAGCAACGGTCTCACGCACACACACACACGCACACACGCCTGGTCATAGTGCAGGAGGGCCAGCGATAGCCACGGCCGCACGCACGCACACACACACACACACACATCAACACACACACACCACAGAGAAGCTGCATCTCCATTTTCTCCACCTCTCTCTGTGGAGCTTACGTGCCCTTTACACAGGCACTGGGTGCAGCCAACCCGGGTCAGGACACAGAGATCAACCAGAGTGACCCAACCTGTGTAGAGCTGACCCCAGACCAGTGCTTAAGGGCACGGTATGTCTAATGGAGAGAGAGGGATTAGGATTTGGTTAAGACACCATTAGCCATACAGCCAGTGCACCAGTGTCAGTATTTGAGTCATGCAGGGGATCAGTGTGACACCGAGCGTTACACGAGGACAGCTCTAATCATTGGGTTAAGGACACTGAGGGCGGTTAGGGACTGACAGGGCATTAAACAGCTCTTTGTGGAGGACAACCTGCTAAAAACAAAATACAAAACATTTATAACACACACACATAACATGTAGGCAAGGGGGGGGGGGGAAGAATATATGACTATGAATGCCATGTGAGCGCCTCTGAAAAGCTAGTGGTATTAGTGTGGACGTCGCAGAGTCCGAGGCAGAAGCTTGTGGTGGCAGGACTGAGCAGACACTCACAGGCAACCCGAGAGGTTACAGGGGTCCTGATGGCAAACGGTGATGGCAAAAAAGGCCAGTAAAGGGGATCAGGGAAGAGGAATGTGGCACGGGCGCCGCATGGTCCTAGGGCCCCAGGTATTCGTGGCACTGGGAATCAACCCTCCTCGTTTCTTATGCCGAATCCTGAACGCAAAGGTTACATGAATGACTTGTTGATTACGCCAATTACTGCAACGCAATTACAGCAGCAACTGTAGGAATGTGAAGGGAAACGGACGCCCACAGCAGGCAGATGTAGCGTGGAGACGATTCTCTCTGACCAATCAGGAGACGGCGTCTTCAGCTTCTGAAATCTCCGCTGCTCGCTTGGAACCTCGACAGAGGCGGGAACAAAAGCCCCGTGGAGCAGGTACTATTTAAGGAGACAGACGGGGGACATGCGGGGGCAAAGGGCCACAGACGTGCCAGATGCGTGCAGCGCTGCTCCTGACCCCAGTGAATTTTGACATGTATTACCTATATTGGCACCATTAGGGGTAAAGACACAAGTGGACACTACACCTCACTGGTGAATAGGAAAAAACATGACAATCAGCAAAACAGGAAGTGACACGTCAGCTAGCAGCCTGGGATGTCACAGTACTGGGAATCCGTTGGCTCTGTTCGAAATAGCCTACTGCATACGGCATACTGCACTCAGTATATACTGGATACTGCATACTGGTCTTCATTGTAGTATGTAGTACAGTTTCCAGTATGCGACAAAAGCAAAGCATACTACGGGGTCACGTGAACGTAGCGTTGCATGATGGGATGCAGTACACCACCAAGATAGCGCTGTTCGCGTACTGGAATATATTGCGGAAGTAGTATGTCATCCGGGAATGTTTCGCGTACTGGAAAAATTATTTTTATTCGCATACTGCATACTGCTTTGGGGCCCAAGCAGTACGCCAGTAGTATGTAGTAGGCTATTTCGAACAGAGCCATAGTCTCTTTCCTGAGCGCTCTCAATCACAGCACAAATGTGCTGCACTCCCTCACCTCACTCACTCCCCTCACTCACTCCCCCCCCCTCACTCCCCCCACTCCCCCCTCACTCACTCACTCCCCCATTTCCCTCCTTCAGTCAAATCTGTAAGGTAGATTATCCAATCAGATGAGTTTCAAACCAGCTCTCACATAAGACACATAAAAACACACAAGAGGCACACAAAAACATGCATACACACACACACACACAGACGCACACAGTCACACACATCACAGTTGCCTTCAAATATCATGGAAAGGTCAACCCTTCACCAACCTCAAGACTTGCCCAATGCCATCATGATCCATTCTAGGTCAAAGTTCAGACCGCTGTTCTAGGTCAAAGTTCAGACCGCTGTTCTAGGTCAAAGTTCAGACCGCAGTTCTAGGTCAAGGTTGAGACCTGCACACCAGCAGGCAACACCAGAGTGACATCAGTAAAGGCAGCTCGTGTACTGACACACAGATGTCTGTGAGCTGAGCTCCAGTAAGTGGAAATCTCATTATAGCACACAAGGGTCCTGGAGACACTGACCAAACCACACACACAACGCACGCACGCACACGCACGCACACACACGCACACACACGCACGCACACACACACACACACGCACGCACACACGCACACACACACACACACACACACACACACACACACACACACACACACACACACACACACACACACACACACACACACACACACACACACACACACACACACGCACACACGCACATCAGTTCACCTCCCTGTCATAACGCATTCTGTGTTAGACAGGTAACTTGGTTATTAGTTAATAAACTGCTGGTCTGGCCATGAAGGTCTGGTGTGTTTCTGACAGACGCTGCAGGTTCAGACGCGTGTTCTCTCCCCCAGCATGTACATTACAGATGCTCATGGAATTAGCATCTATGTCACGACAACCCTGTCTGCTGGTATATCCTCGAGGCAGTGACAGTGTGTGTGCGTGTGTGAGAGAGAGCGAGAGAGAGAGATCTTGAGGATACTGCGGTCATGTTTTGTAGAGCCTGTGTTAAAGTCTGGGATAAATGAGCACCATGTTGCTAAGCAGTTGCTCCAGCCTTACACGACCTCTACACAGCCATCCATCACAAGAAAAGACTACACGAAAAAAAATCACTAAATGTATAATGTGTATTAATGAGAATGAGCTACACACGTAAATGTAATGGGGTGTAATGGGAACCCAAGCAGTGAGGAGCGACACCAGCATCCCCAGACGTGTGGGACGTGTGTGGAGACAGCAGGGGCCATCCGAGGCCTGGAGACTGAGGACTTAGTCATCCGTTTTCTCTCTATACACACAGGAGGTAAACAGGCTTCCTGCCTTAAGACAGGAAGACAAACGAACAAACACAAAGCAGAAAACGGAGCAGAGGGGCAGAAGACAAGACGAGCGGAAATGTCCCCGCACAACCATGCAGGGCCTTCAGTCGACAGACGGCCGGAGGGACGGACAAAGACAGAAGCAGACAGAGAGACGGAGGACAACTAAGAGTAGAAAGAGCTTTCACGAGAAGCAGAGCAGAATGGGCTTCTAAAAGCAGCAGTCATCTAGAATTCAGCAGCAGTGCTGCCATTAAGGACGATGACTCCACGCTGACAGGATGTTCAGCGCCTCCCGCACCAGGACAAAACCCGACGGAGAGGTAGCAGGAACGGGCTCAACAGGGAGAGGAGGTGTCAAAGACCAACTGGGACTTGGTTCAACATGGGTGGAGAGAGAGAGAGAGAGAGCGAAACGGATTGAGAGGGTGGGGAGAGGGAGAGAGAGGGAAAGAGAGAGAGAGGGAGAGAGACAGAGGCGACTGCTGAGGTGTTAGCGGGCTGGCAGGCAGCAGTGGTGACCGGCTGGGTGGAGTCAGACTCTGGAGGAACGAACAGCATGGCGGGGTTCCTTCCCCTGAGATACGGAATGTCTTCTCCTTTACGTAATCCCAGCGGGCCATGACAAAACAGGAAGCCCACGGCTCTTTGTCCCAAGAGGCCGTAGCTGAAGAGCACTGGGCGAAAGGCCAGAACACCCTTCCCGGGGTCAGCTGGCGGCCAATCAGAGCGGGTCTCCCCCCCTCACACACATGGAGCCCTCCCCTAGACGTGTGGGTGGCTCATGGGGACAGGGGGGACGACACCTTGTTCTGGGAGAGGCTGAAGGGACCACAGTGTACCGCGCTGGCTAACGGGAAGGAGATACGTGTGGACAGCAGGGAAGAGACACAGAAGAGACTGGAGAGGCGGAGCACAGCAGCTAGGGGTGTGGCCGTGTTTCTGAGACAGCCCTCAGTGAGCGTGCCCGGCTGAAACCCCCTACTAAGAGGGCGGGGCTGCACAGGGAAGAGGAGAGGCTTCAGTAGCGGGGGAGGAGTTAAGAGACAGGTCGTCAGGTCTACATCCAGCACGGGGGACGGGAGAGCAGCAGTGGGTCCTGGCTGTCCGTCCCCACAGCGGTGATGGGCGAGGAAGACACCTACCGTCTTCAGTCTCTTCACGGCGTCTTCACAGATGTGCATGCCCCGGGATTCCTCCACCTCCACATGGCCCAGATACTGCAGAAGGACAGAAACAGAGAGAGTGAGAGACGTGTGTGTGTGTGTGTGTGTGCTAGCTACGGTCCAGGGTGGCTGGGCGGGTCAGGAACACCGTCTGCTGAAACACGCAGCCTTTCATGCCGGCTCTGTGTCGCTGCCCGCGCTCCAGGGGGAGATCAGGCAGAGAGGCACACGGCCATTGTGTGCAAAGGGCTGAGAGGAAGTCCTAGCCCTTCCCTCCACGCACACACACACACACACACACACACACACACACACACAACCCAGACCCCCACCCAGCTCAGGACGCCTCAGCTATTCTCAGAACATGACACACACACACACGTTACCACCTTGTATTGACTTTCAAAATGCATTTTGTAGTTTTGTTGTCCCAAAGTTGACAGACCTAGAGTCAGACCCTCGCTAATGGCAAAATAGGTCTTTGAGCCCTGCGTTGTTCTGAAACAGAAGCCACCCTTCTGACCCAGCTATTTATACCTGCCGCTGAACCACTTACGGAGAAAGAGCAAGAAAACCAGCTGCCTATGGCCCTGTGAGCAGCCATTTTCCACTCACTATAAACTTGGCAAAGATACGAGTCACTGCAGAGATCGACAGAGATGTTGGCCCGTTTTCCAGCTGTTCCATCCACACACACACACACACACACACACACTCCTCTGCGCATCAGCTGAAAGAATAGGACATCCTGCGCAGTGCAGTCTTGGAATAACATGCTGGGAATATTTTAAGCACCACACAAGAGTTGAAAGACACACACATGCGACTGCGTTAAAATGAGCCAATATTTCGTATCAATATTGCTCTGCTTCTCCCTCACACACACACACACACACACACACACACACCCCGGCCGGGTCCCTGGGGGAGGGTAAACGTGCGAGGTGGTGCAGCCAGAGAGCACAGTGCCCCCCCCCCCCAGCTCCACACACTCAGCAGCGTCTCCCCCACTCCCCACTCCCCCGGGGCCTGCATTACCACCAATAAGCGCTAATCTTACTGCAACCATTCCATCCCACACAACTCCCGAGAGAGAGAGAGAGAGCGAAAGAGAGAGTGAGAGAGAGAGAGAGAGCAGTGGAGGTGTGGCTTGAATGCATAAGGCTAGTGAGGTAGGTCGCATCAGCACTTTGGGGGCGGGGGGGTTCAAACGAGAGCCAGAAGGAGGAGGAGGGAGGTGGGGGGGTCAGGACTGGGCGCTCCTGAAGTGGCACTCTGCTCCTCCTGAAGTCACGCAGGCCTGCAGGAGGACTCCACACACACAGAGCAGGGCAGGCACAGAGACTCTGCTCCTCAGGTAAACAGCAGCCATGCGTCAAGGCCACAAGGACAAGGAGGACAAGGAGGACAAGGAGGACAAGGAGGACTCGAATCATCTCGGGAGCGGAAGGGCCCGTGCGGAGACAAGTGTATATTAAATTATATACATTTTACTTCTGATTATATTATATTTAGAATTGATTATAACATCAATGAACTTGTCTTCAATTGCAGTTCAATTGGACCACAGACAGAAACTGTTAGAGGCTGGTGTTCGTGACCTTAACGGGCCTGACGCTTAATCCGAGGGCCCTTTGGGGCACTGAGCAAGCGTTCCTGTGGCTTTGGCTGACGGCGGACTGAGAGATCTTCTGATCCTCCCTGTCAGTCACTTCCACTTGATCACAGTGTGTGATGGAAGGAGAAGTGATGGAGTGTGACTGAGCAACCTTGCACTGTATTGCCTCTACGACCCACTCCAAACCACACACACACACACACACACGAACACACACACACACACACACACACACACTGCGTGTTGCCAAAAGCAGACCCAGCGGGTTCGGAGCGGTGCTGTGTGTGGGAAGGGAAGCAGCACTGGTGCCGGCCCGCACACAGCCTCCGGAGCGCGGGAGCGGGGCGGGTTGGGGGGGGGGGGGGGTGAGGGGGCAACCTCGGGCTCGGTGGCCTCTGGGAACGGTCCAACATCCGAGTCCAGTTTCAGCTTGGCAGCACACACAGCGCGGCTGTGAATGAGCCTTGCCCAGATCTCATTTTAGGCACTTTCTTGGCAAATAATAAAAAGAAAGAGTAAGAGTCTAAGAAACTCGATACAAGTCCAACAACAAACTTGTCAGTAGACGGATCAAATTTGCCTAGTGGAATTGCTTTTCTGAATCATCAAGGCTGATATTAACAAACTCGAGCAAAGTGCAAGCACTAAACAGGAACTGGTTACCTGGGTAACTCATCACCACAGCAGCATGACCTATAGCTACAGGCACAGGTACACTGTAACTATAAGTGATGGTTACAGTGCGTATAGGTGACATCAGAACTAGCAGGGCGGAGCACCTCGGACGCGACAACAGGATCGAAACAATTGCGGGCGTGCACATTGCTGGCGTATTTGTACTAGTGTGCTTCCAGATTCCTCTTCCATCATTGGGGAGACTCCTTTGGTACTCTCGAGGAAGTACGCTGACCTCATTGTTTTGCGCAATAGCAGAAATACTCAGCAGGTGCCCTTCACTTCGGCATTCTGCTGAGTTTGTCCTCGCATGGCAACCTGAAATTCTTCGCATTCTTTTGCGTTTAAAAAACAGCTTCTGAGTCCCCAAAGGCGCACGCTGATGGTTTTGCCAATGCCCCAACCTAAGCATCATCAAAAGAACCTGTGTAAAGTCCTCCAAAGAGCAGTGCTGGGAAGATGACCCAAACATCTCACTAACCCTTTTGGAAGGAAGAATCATCCAAACAAGAGCAGAGATTCAGCTGGACTCAATACGTGTGTACAAGCTGTGACACTTGCCAAACGGGGTGTAAGCACCAAGGGCCACACGCAGTGCATAAAGTTTAAAACAGACCCCTCCCTCCCTCTCTCCCTCTCTCCCTCCCTCTCCCTCTTATTTTGAAACTGTAAAACACAGAAATAAAGTCATCTTGCTTAAGGTTTTAAAGAAATGCATCACCTTCATGCCTTTTGGAAATCAGGTCATCATTTACCCACTTAGCTATTCAGAGTAAGTGAAAACCTTCACATGCCACCGTAGCTCCAGTAGCTCCAACGTGTGACACCATGTTCGTTATGTGTTTCCAGTGGACACACACAGCTAGAGAAGGTGTGTGTGTGTGTGTGTGTGTGCGCGTGCGCATGATCACCTTGACGGCAAAGCTGCACTTGCCGCTACGCACCGCCTCCTCGTCCGTCTGCCACTGGTGCGGGCGGCTGGACTCCGGCACGTACACGTCTTTCTTTCGGCGGAAGCTCTGACGTAACTTATTCATGACTCAACCTCCTCCTGTACAGGAAGACAGAGGAGAGTGAGAGAATGAGTGAGGGAGGGAGGGGGAGGAGTCGAGACATGGGAGGGGTTTTTACACTCCCACCTAGTCGCCACGGTGATGTGGACACGCCCACAATGGCGAGTTTTAGACTTCAGTGTCTGTAACACTGTAGCGGACCCTTTACATCTCACTGTGAAGTGGCTGTAGAGCAATTCAAGCTCCACTGGAGATGATGAATTCAGGAGACACATGTGATTAAAGGATGCATCGCATTCATAGCCATATGTACCAAATAACGTTTAGTTACAAGCAGTGTAAACAGGAAGTCACACACACAGAGACAAGTGGAGTGGAGGCAGTGGAGAGAGAGAGAGAGAAGAGAGAGTATATATAGATTAAGAATTTTAAAAAGTCCAGGCCAGTGTATAACTGTGACATTAAAGATTCACCAGATCATAAATCATAAGCACAATATGTAACAACACAATCAATTAAAATGTTTATTACATGATGAATTCTGAGACCTCGGTATTCTGGGAAGGTGTTCATAAAGACATTATTAAGGCATATTACAATATACTTTTTCGTTCATTTTGTGTTTTGTGCTCATTACTTAATTTATATTAGGCTGAATTCAAAAACTAAATGTGGTTCTTATAGCATTAAAATACAAGGACTGAGCAATGCCCTTAACAAGGCCTAAGCAATTCACAGATAAAAACTGCTTCTTAACATACATCCCCCCACAAAACAGACACTATTTCTACGGTACTAAAGGTCATAGATGTGTCTGAATGGGGTGTAAAAAAAATGGGGTGTGTTCTGCTACTGGTTTCAGACTGCAGCATGCTGCTCCTGAAGCATCCTGGGACATCTGGGAGCGGGCGCTGAGCTAACGGGGCACCCTCACACACAGCAGGGAGCCAGTGCGGACGCAGGAGACGCCGCCCACAGAGGCCTTCCTCCTCCTCCTCCTCCTCCTCCCCAACAGACAGCACTGGGCATCCCCTGCTGGGACCATCTCCAGAATAACACCACCCAAATCAGGTTCTCCCTCTTGCTCACACACACACACACACACACGCACACACGCACGCACGCACGCACACGCACGCACGCACACACACACTTACTCGATAAATACAGTGACCCACTGTCACGCGTATACCGCATGCAATAAAACACGTTTGTGTTCAACTCCCGAGTTGTGCGGTAATCTCGACGTGCACTAATAAAGCAGGACGGTATTCACCACCAGGACAGTAATACCTGAACAGAGATGCACTTGTGTGCTTGACTGCAACAGTCCAGGCAATCAGATGAATCAGATTTCACCTGCTAAGCTATAGTGTCTGAGGAGAGGAGGACAGACTGCAGTAATCTGCCTGGGCTGCTCAATACCTCCTCTCATCCAGGACAGGCACACGGCTCAAGTCAAACCCCTCTCTCCCTCTCTCCCGCTCCCTCTCTCCCTCTCTCCTCCTCCCTCTCTCTCTCTCTATTTAGGTCAGACTGCATATGTGCTGAGTGTGAGCTCCGGGCAAACTCCTGTTACTGGGCTTACTTGGCAGTGCTGAGGAGAGAGGAGGAAGAGAAAAAAAATGAACCCTCTGTCCTTATCATCCTTCCTTCGGACTTCAGCCACTCATGTTCATGTCTCGGTCATCTCCCCGTATCTCCAGATCAGGTGGGGTGGATTAACCATTTAAATGTTTTGGCCTCTGCATCCTCCTTACGCCTTTCTGTCTGGGCATATGCGTGTCCTACGCTGTGGAGCCGTCTGCATGTTTGTTTCTGGCATCATGTAGCTGTGTGTGTGTGTGTGTGTGTGTGTGTGTGTGTGTCCTGCACAGTGGAGGCCTCACTGTATGTTCAACAGTGTGTGAGAGGAGAGTTACAAGCTTGAGTGGGGGCAGACAGTGCAACTGGCAGGAAGGAAAGGAAGATAAAAGAGAGGAAAAAAGAAAGCAAGGGAGTGTGGGAGCGCGAGTGTGAGTGTGTGTGTGTGTGTGTGAGAGAGAGCGCAAGTGTGAGTGTGTGTGAGAGAGCAAGAGTGTGTGAGTGTGAGAGGTGCTGGGAATAAGGGAGAGAAGGCAAGCTGAGTCATGTGAGGGGGCTTTGCTCAGAGTGTGTGTGATTGTGGGAGAGGCCTCAGGCTCAGAGGCAGCAGGGTCACACAGGATCCAGCATGGCAGGGGCCCTCAGCATCCAGCCCTCTCTCCTCACAAACACCCCTCTCTCCCTCACCATCTGTCTGTGTCTCTCTCTCTATCTGTCTCTCGTCCTCTCTGCACGTCTGTCTCTGTCCAAATGGAGGCTGCTTAATACCTCCTTAGTCACTCGTCCCCCCCACCAAAGTCATTTATTTGTGTGTCCACCCGTCCAGCCACAGACTATTCAAGAAGACGTATTCAAATGAAAGAGCGGATAATATTGAAAGAGTGTGGACAGTACAATGAAAGCGTAGCAGTAGATCTGGATCAGCGAGCCCAGCTCACGGGCCGAGGGAGGAGAGAGGAGGGGGCCGCGCTGGGCTGCAGATATGAGAGGCAGCATCTGAATGATCTCCGCAGGGATGGAAAACTGATTAATCCCTGCAGAATGACCCTGGGGAAGAGTACAAAACGCCTTTGAGGAGATGAGGGAGGAGACGGATAAAAGCTACAGGTCCGTTTTTCCTTCCCCCAAAACGCCAGAATACAGGCCTTATTCTTAGGCTCCACAGTCACACACACACATACATACACACACACACACACACACACACACGGTGATGGCTTCTTTCTGTGTGACACAGTGCCATGATTGAAAGAGAGGGGGAAAACGCTGCTAAGTGTAGCAATCCAGTTTTTCATGCCAGTGTAAATCGAAAAAGGAAAAACTCAAATGGCACGTAATGTAAAGTGAGGGCTTCTGCCCCCAGATCCAATCAGGCAGGGGTCAGCAGGGGTCAGCAGGGGTCAGCAGACCGACAGCCAATCACAGAGCCTTACCAGCCCCATCTCCTCAACCTATAAAACCAGGACCGCTTAGCCTTGTCCACACAGCTAATGGGTAGGTGGCAATTTACCATCACAATAATTCAAAGCCAGTTCAGACGATCACCTGTGATTTCTTGAATCTCCACATAAGCTTCAGTTCACAATGTGCATGGAGATACCAGAGTAGGTGGAGCTCCTCACAGCGTTGTGCTATGGAGCAGGAAACCTCCCCCGACTCCATGATCGCCCTTATCAAGCTGTACAAATGTCTGCAAACATCCATGGCAAAGGAGCGTCCTAACCTTCAACAACACCAACACAACTGTAACCGTCGGGGTGGCTGCCGTGTTGCACTTCGACGTGCAGAGCCGCTACAAGCACGTGGCTCAGGCTCACAGCAGCGACGCAAGACCCCCACGGATCACGTGAGGACAAAGGATCCATCTGTAGAGAAGACAGCAGAGCGGGTGTGGCCATGAGTTACCATTCTCACCCAGTACGGCTATTCAGTATTTACACCATGGTGGTTCTGGACAGGGGCTGCAGCAACTGGTCCATCTTATGGTTACTTAACTTTAAATTAAGGTACATCAGCAATGTGTGCAAGTTGAGGGGCAGGAATTTTGCAGATATATAAGCATGAACATATAAGTTAGAGGATTAAAAACTCGATGGTTCACAATTAAGACTTAATGACACTAGAAATCGCCAAACGGGTGGGACGTCAAAATGCTGGTTCTAAAAGTTTTAAAGTGTTCTTGCAACTTCAAGGGCACTTCCTGTTCAGGTGAGGTTCTCCCTCCCTCTAGGGGGGGAGAGAAGCACCGAGCGCGAGAGGAAGAGAGGGCAACACAGCGGGAGAGTCGCTCCCCGGTGTTTTCGCGGCAAGAACACTCGGCGTGAGCAGAAAGACTCGCTTTAATTGTGAGGAACTGTTTAATTGTGAGGAACTGTTTAATTGTGAGGAACTGTTCCTGACGGCCCCACTCATTAAATTCAGGACGCAGCAACAAGGAAGGAAATCTGAAAAGGTGTGCTGAACTCTCAACTAGGTTGGGCTCTGTATAAAAAAAAATAAAAAAATAAATAAATAAATAAATAAATAAATAATTATATATATATATTCTACATCGGTCAATCCCAAAAGGATTCTGAAAAGTTACACAATGTCAAAAGTTAACTTATCCATGCATTTTTGGTGGTAAACTGAGAGTACAGCGTTTTGCTTGTATAAGTGTTTTTGTGTTTGATCGTACAATTATTTAGCCCTACTCATCAAAACTTGTGTCCCAGTGACCACGCTGACTCTGTGGAAGGTCTCCACAGAGAGACGGGCCTGGGGCCCAGTCAGTGTGGAAGGTCTCCACAGAGAGACGGGCCTGGGGCCCAGTCAGTGTGGAAGGTCTCCACAGAGAGACGGGCCTGGGGCCCAGTCAGTGTGGAAGGTCTCCACAGAGAGACGGGCCTGGGGCCCAGTCAGTGTGGAAGGTCTCCACAGAGAGACGGGCCTGGGGCCCAGTCAGTGTGGAAGGTCTCCACAGAGAGACGGGCTTAGGGCCCAGGACGATGAGCAGAACTCTGGAATGGCAGCATTTTTTAAAAAACCTGCCCGTTCTCAAAAGCCACAGTTAACGACTACACCTGCCGTTTGATTGCACACTGGTGTTTGCACAACTACCGTAGTCATGAAGCCGAACATCAGGACCAGAGTTTGGAACACGCACTAGGGCCTATTAAAATGGCCGCCTATGGCTCACCATTATGACCACACAGAGCTATCAGCAGACCTAATTGCTCCCACTGGATTGCTGCCGTTATCATTATGGAATGACCCTCATGCTTAATAGCTGGCAAGGGATACGGCTGAAAGCAGCGGTTAACTTCCTCCAAAGCCGATGTACGGCTGCAGGAATGTGACTGACCAGGTTCCTGTTGTAAACGCGAGATAAACGCAGAGTGAACTTGCTTTGTTGACTTTCTTGGCCATCACTTGGTCACATATAAAGGCTGCATTTGATAACTAGCCTTCAATAGGTGGACAGCACCTCCGCAGGGCTCACCAGCGCGGGACATCACAGCAGGAGAGTGGACGAGGAAGACGAGTCCAGTTAGCAAAGCTCACACACGCAGCAGGGTGAAATACGTCCCCCGGCCTTATTTACACTCTGGGACAAGGCAAATACTCCACCGAGGTTCGGGCTTTAAAAATGGGCTGGGTGAATGCAAGACTCATTCAGTCATTTGCAGGTTGAGTCTGTGTACATGAGGAGGAGCGATGTTATGGGACAGTTTGCTCCCATGGTCCAATGTGTCCATGATCCATAACGTAATAACAGTCATTTATCCATTTGTGTCATTTATCCATTTGTGTCATTTATCCATTTGTGTCATTTATCCATTCCCTTGGCTCATAGAATATCCAACCGAATCATTAAGAACGGCTAAATGCAACCGCACTGTGAGCCAGTGTGATCTAGATAGACAAGTTGGTAGTCAAATAAAGATCAAATTACATGATCCAGGTACATTTCAAACTATTTGGTTGCTTAGTCATCATTATTAAATACTGCTTGATGTCCGTATACACACACAATATCTATCCAATTAAATGCACGCTATCTTTAAGCTGTACAAACCTGATGAGGTTTGCTTATGCATCCGGCTGGACGTTTCCATGCAGTGTAACTGGATAGTGGTTCCTGTTGGAGTCTGGAGAGCTCAGCACACTTCATAGCATGAGGACGAGATGCTGATTCACATGTGCACCGCTGCCATGCAAGAGAGGGCCTGGAAAGTGCACTTCAGTTTTCTTCAGGTTCATTGCAAGTTTAAGGTGACACACACACTCACACACACACACACACACACACACACACACACTCACAGAAAGAGAGGATATATGCAAAGGATGTGGAAACTATGGATGCTTTGACACCCAGGTACAATATGAATGCTATGGGAAGTCGGAGCTCCACGCCAAATAGTTGAGAACTTTAGAGCAGATCACAGCAACCTCCCTGAACAGGATCCAGTAACCATCATGCTAGCAGACAAGAAAGGGTCTCAGGTATGAAGAGTTGGACTTCAGGCCCGGAAATGATCCACACCTACAGCTCCAGATCCCAACATGGTCCACACCTACAGAGTGCAGAAGTTAACTGACGGTCCTGATCCTGGAGCACCACTAGAAAAGCAGTTCCATCCAACTACCGGCCCAAAAGCATGTCTATGGACAACATGGGAGCTTGTCAGGCAACACTGGGACGCAGATAAGGCATGACGTAAAACATGAGTGGGGCACAACAAAGACACTAACAAGAACACAGGAGGAGCCAAGAAGAAGCCACTGGTAGATAAAACACTCATTCAGGACTAGAAGATCAGACACACCAACCTGTGCACTGCTTGGACTGACTACAAGGAAGAACATGATTCAATGCCCCACACATGGATCCTGGAACGCTTGAGGCTGTAGAATATCAACACGACTATTGAACCTTCATCAAGGTGTAATGCCAAAAGAGAACGAGACACTGATTCACTAATTCAACTCCCCAGGATCTACAGCAACGACGCTGGAATGTCACTCACACTGATTAAAAACAGAGATTCAGAGTAGACGTGGATGTGGCTAAGCCTACGATAAACAGAAGAACATACCACAACATCAGAGGGTTTACCACAATGAAACCACTGGTAAGCCAAACAAAAAACTACTGGGTGAACACTGGGTGAATGAGACGAGTGTTAACTAGTACCAGATTCATGAAATTGTTTAATATGCGTGTGGTCATTCTTTTATTTTATACCCAACTTGCTAGAGCCCACATGCCAAAAATGGTCAAATTTACCTTAGAGTGCAAGTGATCATCCAGTGGTAAGTGGACAAAGTGAAGTAAATAAGCAGAAATAACCATTCACTCTTTTTTTAGTGACAGTGGTGAAGACGTGTGATACAAAGATGCTTCAGACAGGAAGAGAGAGACACTATTACAGCGCTAATAGGGAGCTATTAATTAAAGGCCAAATGTGAGGTCTTGGCTCTGATGGCTACTTGCTCCCTCCCCTGACATTCATCCAAACTCGTGTGTTATGCAGTGGCCCTGAAGACTCTGCTGCCATTTCTTTAGGTTCTTCTGTTTCCAGGGGGAGACTTGTGAGGACTAGTAGCTCATAGTGCTCTGCAACACTGGGGTTAACAGCTCGGTTACCTCAGTAGCCTAAATAATAAAACAGCCTAATATCCAAGGAAGTCTTACCTACCAATCTATCCAACAGAATCCAGATGTCTAAAAACGAAACTTATGAAATGTATTCTTCCTTTAAGCTACTTTTAATGTTTTTAGAAATACATGCAGCAGATACTGTAGTCATGGGCGTAGTGTTTTAGGCAAAGCTGTAATGCTAATTTTATAGGTATAGGAATTCCGAGGTCCTGCTAAGTGAAAGAAGGTGAAAGTGTGTCATAGGTAACTCACTGTTGTCTTGCAAGGCACTCAGCAATACTGTTAATGTGTGATTTATTAACAGGTTCGAAGGTCACTCAACTGTCTTACCTCGACCTGAAACCTGTAAAACATGATTGAGAATGTCAAATGCGGAAAGCAAAAGTGAAAGATTGGGGAGATGGAGAGGGAGCTATTTGTAAAACTGGAGTATCCTTTCCCAAGGGCAGGCTGACTGACTCTGTTGTCTTCCATTACAGATAAATCCACAACAACTGTGGAATGTGTGGTGAAGCCTACCCTACAGTGTTACTGCGCAAAGAAGAGCATAAAAACCTGCAGTAGGCCCGGGCGATAATGTAAATACACAAATGATCGTCTCCAGAACGGTGTCATCACGCTGCTCGCGCAGTTCCGAGGTGCCTTGCGCGGCGCGTTAGCGGGACGCCATCGTGTCCGTGATGGATCTTTTTATTTTTTTATTTTTTGCCGCCACTACGTAATTGTAGCATCTCAGTGGGGACATGGCGGAGCGCGGGAGCTACGCGTGCCGGAGCGCTGGGGCCACGCGTGCCGGAGCACTGGGGCCACGCGTGCGTCACGTGTGCCGGAGCGCTGGGGCCACGCGTGCGTCACGTGTGCCGGAGCGCTGGGGCCACGCGTGCGTCACGTGTGCCGGAGCGCTGGGGCCACGCGTGCGGAGCGCTGGGGCCACGCGTGCCGGAGAGGCACGTGTGTTTGCACCCCGGCATTCTTTGCCAAATCTGTTAGAATCTTATCAAGTGGCGTGTTGACAAAAAAATGCAGATTTGCTGCTAGTCATGTGTTTATGTGGTCAAAAGTTAAACACAGTCTTTTTCTACTGCATCTATAACCACAGATCAGACTGCTTATACAAAGCAAATGATTAAATAAATGAACAATAAAATAGTAACAGAACAACAATGGTATTGTATCATCTCTGATTTAAAATATTGCAATATTCTATAACTGTTACATGATTGCCTCCCTCCAATCATGATGAGCTGGACCTGGGTGGGTGGAGACATGCTAATATATATTGACTAAACATTAAACACATTAAACCCATTCAAATCCATTCAAATGCTCAGAAATCAGTAGCGCTGAAGAACAACAGAGAAGAAGAATAAAAGTTAGTTTGACACTTCAGTGTCATCAGGACTGAGTGTATGAGGATGTGTTTTCATGACCCTGCAAAATGTGTTTGAGCAGCGTGACATCTTGCACAATTCTCACAGTGCATGAAGGTCTCCAAACAACAGAGTAAGAGCTCCATGTCAACACGGCAGCCCCAACGCGAGGGCTTTTCTGCAGGGTTTAAATGCTGCAGTAAGAACCAAAGACCAAAAGTTCAGGGCAACATCCAAACTTGGCACGTTCCAATTTACTTGGAATGCCAGCAGTGCAATCTGCTGTCACCGAGCAGCATAACAGAACGTATTATTGGGAAATTTGGAGGAGAATTGGGTCAAGAGCAGAGACAGGGAGGGGTGGGAAAGAATGTCACTCCTCCACCTGTCAACAGACAGCAAGTGCGATTCATACTTCCTGCCGCACGCCAGACCGTAAGGAGGACGCTCCAGGTCCAGGTGTCCTCCGTGCGGGACTAGAACCACACGCTCTGCTCTTCTGCACCACTAAGACACGCCGGTGTCCTGCAGTGTCCTGTCCCCCAGGGAGCTGCCTGTCCCCTGCAGCAAAGCCTTCCTGGCGAAACAGGAATCCACTTCCCTGTTTCGCCATGACGCTCAGCGCAGCTGTTTGGGTGCACGAGACCAGGGGATATGAATTCATCACCACGCCCTCATAAACACGCTTGACTTCACCGCAAGCTTCCTGCACATCGTTTGGAAGGACGCGCCATCATGGGGGAAAAAAAGGGCGTTTGCCTCTTGGATACGCGCGTGTACAAGCGACGGCGCAGTGATTAGCAGCGGCTCCTGGAGAAGAGGACCGAGCTGGATGAAGTGTTGGGTAAAAGTACCGTCACTTAAAATAGCGACTCAGGCAGAGGGGCAACAGGAAGCATTACCAACAGCACAACTGCCCATATGCGCTGTGCTCAAATGTGACTGGTGAAAGGAGTGAAGAATAGATTTGCATATTAACATGAGCGCAATCATTTGAAATGATTGGCGTACAAAAGTCATCAAAACTGTACTTATGTAAATGTAGATGCAGCCAGTAATCATCATCGGTCTCTGCCTGTGAGTAAATTCATACCTGTTGGTAACTGCAGTGCGGCACAAAACAATCTTCTCGTGCAAAAGAGAAACTTCCAATTTCACTCCCTATTTCTTCAGCACACACTTCCACGGAAATCTGCACAACATTACTCAAAGCTAGCATACTCTGCATGCCAAACCAACTTAGTCACTGTCTGACACACTCAGAACAAATGAATATTAGAGGTGTGTGTGTGTGTGGATAACAGCATACTTTTTTTTAGGCACAGTGGATCAAATCACCTACTGCATTTGCTTATTACTACATCCACTTTCTCATGTTCTTATAAAACGCATTTTACACCATCCCCCAGGTTTGCCACGTGACCAAAATCATTCTTTTCTCCAACACGCACACGTATAAAGGAATGACTCACGACTCCTTTCTCAGAAGAGATGCCCTGTACTACACCAGGATGGCAAAAGTGTACACGGAGTGAATTAGCTTGAGTCAGCTCATGGCCAATCAGTGTTTGAGCACAATACGGCGACGTCTCCAGCCCATAACCCTTAATGGCTCACACACTGTCTAACCTCTGCAAGAGGAAAACGTACCCAAACATCACGATCAAACACTGAAACTGATACATGCACACAGCTAGTCTACGGCTGAGGCAAACGCCACACAGTAATGTTGTTCTTACGAATTTGCTTGTGATGTTTACTGACAGCATTCCTCTGTGTTCTCTGCTGGGTCAGGTCGGAGTGCATGTGAAACCGGAGACTGCGAGAATGGCTGGGCTGCGCTCATGTTTTATTCAGAAACTGCTAGTCATTGCCCTCAACAGGACACACGGACCTAAAAGACTAAGTGTGTGCTCACAATGTGATGGCAATTTAAGCAAATGAAAACTGTACTAGGGGGGGGTTTCAAACGAGAGGCTCATGGAGACGGCACTTGTGATCATTGGCTGATTGGATGTTAGGCGATACATGTGATCAGACCTTTATGCTAACAAAAACACTATCGTATAGTGAGGCAAACATCCTGAGGTAAAATCTGTCATTAAGGGCCTGGTAAAACAGAGACCTAATGCCACACAGGCATCACCTATCCACACTTCCTGAAACCAGCCATCAGCTAGTAACCGACTCTAATCCATTTACAGAACAATGACTCGTTGTAGAGATAAGAGTGCCTATTTTCTCCTCATTAAACTTAAGGGAGATATTCTTAGAATTGGCATTGAGACATTAAGTATTAACAGTGAACAGGTAGTAATCTAGTGCTAGCCAAAGCAGCTATTAAATCTAAGTTTAGCCACATTACCAGAAAAGCTCGCTTGCTGTGTTTAGAGTAGGAGCGAACTAATATTGCAACCTTCCTGTTAACTGACGACTGGGTCTTATCTGTATCCAAGCCAATATTTGCAATTTATAATGTATTCAAACTCCCCCAGCAGAAACTCCAGAATAAAACGGTAACATTGGTATTAGAATCACTTCCCCCATGAAAGAGGATATGAGGTAACAGGTAATAAGAGCCCATATAACTCAAGCAGATTTCATCACACCCCATCAGCCCAGACCAGTCTTACCACTCGAGGAGGCACAACAAGGTCTGTAGGTATTAAACACTCTCGGGTGATACTCCTGACCTTCACTCAAAGAACCAATCTGTCCATCTTTTACATCCACCCTCAATCATACCTCAACTCAACAGTGCTAACTGTGTGAAGTCTACGTTTGCCTCACGAGACAATGAAACTGCTACAGCTCGGTGACTCAGAGGCAGCACTCCAAACACGAGCATCTCCAGGGGAGCGAGACGAGGCAAATAATGGAAAATTACCCCAGACCGCAAACTGCAGCCCTTCAATTGGGTGCACGAAACTCTTAATTATACCAGGCTAAGTGGCAGCTCCTCGGCCCAGGGGGGCGGGGCCCCGGGGGCTGGGGGCGGGGGCCCAGAGCTGACGGCAACGGATGCCCTGTGGATGAGGGATCGCTGGGTCAGCACCGCAAGCGCATTGTTCCCCCGCTGTCGACCCAGCGGAGCGGCGCATTCACGAGGCCTGTGCCAGTCGCACTGGCTCCACAGAGCGAGCGAACTTTCAACTGAAGCAATATGCACAGATCCAGACTGCGTGACTCACACACACACGCACGCACGCACGCTCACCGGCTACAACTCTGATAAAAGACTGAATGACTGGAGGCAGCCCTGACAGGTCCCTGACGCAATCCACAGGAAATGCACACCTCACCCGACTACCGCTGCCTCTACAATAACAAAAAGAAAGGCACACTCATCCTCAGCACTGATATCTGAGGGAGGCCCCCCTACAACGGCACGTGTGGAAGCCTCCTCGTCTGCTCTACAGAGACATCGTTTGTACAGATAAGGACAACGTGTGTTCCATCATGAGAAATCTTCATGACACTGGGTTATGTGTTGAAATAATGTGTGCTTTTCGCTCTGTATACAGTAAGCACCGCAACAGGACAAACCACATTTCATGAGTGTAACTTCGTATGACAACCATATTTCGTATAGTTTTTTTTTTTTTATCTTCAGGAATCCACATGGCAAAGATTTATCTAAACTCACAGCTGTAGTGTCTTATTCAAAGTCGATTTTTCCATAATGGAATCTCAAAATAGAAGCTATACAGAAGCTATACTGTTATTAACCAGGATTTCACAAGATTTCACCAGGGATTCAACCCAATAACATGTCTTTTAAACCAATCTTGTCTAAGTAGAGGTGATAAAAAACAATGAAAAATCAGATGCATTACACTTTACCCAGAATGCTTTTTAACCATTTTAGCGCCCGTTAAAAATGAGAAATTATGCAAGAATCTCACTTATCAAGACAACAGACACACCCTTCATTTGTGACACTAAAAGTGCTGCATATTTTATGATTACCCCCCACACACACACACACACACACAACAGCACACAGTAGCAAAAGCGGAACACAACCCCAGAAATCTGTGCAGCCCGTCCCTCCGTTACACAACATGGCGTGTTGTTCCGAGCCAACATGCCAGGATGAAGGTCCAGGCAAACCATGACTCAGCATAAAGAACAGATTTCATGACAGCAAGGGATAGAGGAACGGGCCTTCTGTTTGGCTTCTCTACTTATCCCAAAACAAACCTGCTGACAGACGATGAGCCAAACTGAAGACAGCGTGTTAGCGCGAACTTCGAGAGAACTACGCGGCCGAAGAGATTTGCGTCTCCCCTGGGAGCACTGCTGAGACACCGGAGACTCTGCCTTACAGTCAGCTAGGCGTGCTGCTGGCTGGGAACTACACGGGGGTCAGCGTGCACAAGCGTGTGCTGCAGGCTGGGCCTTGCAGTGGCGCGAACAGGTAACCCTTTAACTCACCATGTGACCGACTGCTTATTGCTACTGTCCTTCAGCGGGAAAATGGCAAATAGAGCACTGATCAAACACCGTCAGTCAGGGGACACTCTCTGGTTCCTTTATGACAGCACAAACAGAAATAACTTGAAATGCCTGTAACCTATTAGACGTTGTAACGTGCAACCGGATTACCCCGGCGCTCGACTTCCAAAAAATACCTCCTGCTACTGGAAAACCTTGGTTAAAGACTAAAGAGCAGTTGGAGATTTAAAAAAAAAGAGGGTGCAGACTTGCTTGATTAACAGTTAACAGAGAGACAAACATAGAAGGAGAGAGAGAGGGGGAGAGCGTGTGTGTGTGGGGTGGGCATACAGACAAACAGACACTGCAACCATAAGAGCAGTAGGCCTAACTGCATAACTGCATGTGTAGAAATGTTTGTGGTTAGATGAACTCTAAGGATGAAGAGGCCAACACAGATTAAAGTACTGATGGCAGTAACCAACGATAATCACAAACACTAAACCTGAAACACACAAGCAACAGATTCTAGTTGTCTGTGTAGTGGCGTACTATTAGCCGTTTAGGTCACAGAACAGGATTTTGTTTATAAGGCACTGGAGTTCATGCTTAATGTTGTAAGTAATCAAGTTTAGATAAATTGATTTCACTGAGAAAGTCAAGGTGCATGACCACCATCAGTTACGCTGCTGGTCATTCTTGTCCAAGAGCTTTACAGAGCGTCACAGTGTAACAGGCGTCATCACGTCACACACGCTGGACGGCTAATCGTTCCTATTGCAACATAAGCTCCTCGTGAGTGTTGGAGCATGTGCTGATATTAGGGGAGTGTTTGTCTCTGCCGCTATGTTTAACTAGACAAGTCTCAACACTGCTCTGGTCAAGAGCTCTTGGCACTGTTAAAGCTCACATCCAGGAGAAAGAGAAGTTGCCCAAGCGCTGCTACACTCAGATATATGCTTGCACAACCACTGACACACATGTGCACGTACAATACTTCCTAATTATGGAACACTATTCTGCTAATTCTAAACAAAACAAAAAACCCCTACAAAGTCTCTTGGGATACCTTCTCTTCTCCAAAGGCAGAGTGGTGTCACGCCATCCATTCTATTGACCAAGCTAATATACTCACCACCAGCAATTTGTCAATACCAATGGCAAACGTATGGCCATAATTAAAGGTTTAACTGTAAAAGAAATACACTGAAAACTGGCAGAGACTGGAATAATCTTCTGCAACATTAAGCAAAAGAGAACAAAAAAAAAAAGTCTTAAACAACATTTCAAAGTATCCACCACATCTACATTTCATGACATGAATGCATAGTCATTGTGCACCAGAGTTAGAATCACTCCCAGTGCTGGCGACCAGCCAGACAGGGTCCTTGAGGCTGGCCTGGTGGGCACTGGGATGGCCTTAGTGCCTCAGAGTATCCTTCACAGCCTTACCACAGCCTACACGGCTCTTCTCCACCCTGGGGCCTTTCAAACAATTCTTAGGATTGGACATTCGCGTTTCTGTTGACAATTATGTGTGTACTTAGTAAAGATAACAAGAACGATTCCGATTTCTTTTGGAAACGTGGCCTAATAGTAAAAGAGGCAAAGACAGACTAAACACCCATGAAGAGACAGGCTGACATGATGCTACCACCCCGAGGTTCCTGCCACGGAAACAGTTACACGGTTATGTCTGTATTAGTCATGTTAAGCAATACGCGTACTCTTCCTCAAGATGATTATATTTCTTGTGTATATGTAGGTGCATATAGCCGTGTATACGTGTAGACCTTAGTGCATTATCAGTTGTATTTCACCCGCATTTTACCGAAAAATCCCATGGTGCCATTCATTAGGTAGCTGGCTATTGCAGTGACCCGAAATAAACGGTAGATAATGAAATAATGTAGCTTGTTGGATACACGCTATGATTCATGACTCCAATCAACATTATTATAGCAGCTCTTTTGCTAGCAACATGACAGTACAAGTAATACAGTCTAGATGTGTGTCGGTTTTAAACTAACGTCGTTAGCTGGCGAGGGAGCTTTGAAATGCACCAGGTGGGGTAAGTTAATCCATTCAGAAAACGATGGCTAGCTGGCTAGCTACCTTGAAAAGACCGTAGACTGAGGCATCGAGCTAGCCAGATAACACACTTAACGCTTATTAACGGAACCACGTTGGTTTGGAATAGTGAGTCATCTTTCTTTCTAAGTTGGGAAAAAAAATCCCACAAATGTAATTACCATTTTTACTTTAAAGAAAAATCAGGTAGCTGGCTAGCAAATTACACGACCTATATAGACTGACAGCCATGGTTATTCCGGCCAACTATAGTTAGATACCCAAGTATGTTAACAGTAGTTACCGCACTTCACATATAAATTGATTTATTTCCCCTTTTCCAAGATACAGTAGGATTATAGCCAACAAGGTAGTTAGCCACAGTTCAACTTACTTGACGACAGCTAGCTAGCTTCTTAGCCAGCCGGGTAACAGCTATGGCGTAATTTACGGCGCACATAAGCTTGTTCGCTAGTTAGTTAGCTGACACTCAAAGCTACGTCGTTATCCGTCTCGCCAAACCGCCACAGTTGCTTCAACCGAGCTGTCACCAACGGATGTAGTCCGCCAACTAGCTAGCGTTAGTGTTACAAACAAGACACATTAGCCAACCACCCAGCTAGCTGCCTGTTGTCGAACCGTTGTCGTCAGGCGGCTAGCTGGCTAACTCTAGCCAACAAGCGGCTCGAAGTTAACGGCGAAACTTGGCGGTTACCTTGGAAATAAGCGACCTAGCTGGACGGCTCGTGCGTAGCCCGATCGCGCCGTCGTTTCGATGTAGGTGGCGAGTTTTAAAAAAATAAGTCTTAAATAAGTCACCTTACCTGTTCGACAAAAAGCAGAGAGTTCCGGCGTATCCGAATGCACGACCAGAAGGGGGTCGATGTGGCTTGGGTTCCAAGTGTGTGAGAAATGTTCAAACTAGAAACGTAACGATGCCTTGAAGTACAGCAACCCGGACTACAGCAGCCGCTTCACCTGCTTCTCTCGGTGCACTAGCGCGGCTCAACCAAACCTCGCCCTTCCTTAGCAACGGACCGCCCTACATACTGGGCGGTGTCTACCGCTCTACGGTGAATGCCGTTTTTAAATAATCCGCAAAAATATGTGACAGTCTGGAGAATCACGCATTTGGGTTTTTTTTCCAGTCATGCATGCCACAGTCTCGATTCGTGCGTTTACAGTCGACCCTGCTGCAGACTGTGCGTAGTCCAACAATCTATCAACGTCACTGGATTATTTGACTTGTTAAGCAAATACATCTGGAGATGCGAACAACGCAGGGGCGTGCAAATTCAGACGAGTCGTGAAATAAGAGGCGACTCGGATACGGTTGTTGCTAATTAAACTGGGGAAACAAGGGTCGCTCCTTTCGTCCGGGCTGCTGACTGCAGCGGCGGGGCTGCGGAACGTAGTGGCACGCGCCGCATGCCAATGGGGTGTGAATGGAGTGGGGCGCGTGCACTCAGAAGCGCTGCCGGGCCTGTTGCGTGCAAATCTTTTTGACGTGCATCTGTCGCTGTAATCCGGCGTCCGATTCACATCGTGCTTTTTGCATTTCGTCTGATGTTGCTGAAGTGTTATTACTGGGAGTGCATTTAACTTTTTTTAGTCTACAGGAAGCGCTCGTATGAATAACCCGTAATAGCCCGTGTGGAAAATAAAAACATGTTTAATTCAATGTTAAGGTGACCGTGAAAGCAAAATTATTTTATTTAATATAATGTGTAGTATTTCTGGTCTATGAGGCTATACGTACACGTACAGACAGCTGGTCTTTGCTCATGTCCATTTGAACTAAAGGTCTCAGTGAGCTCAGAGTTAACCTTTAAATATCAAAGCATCGGCACTCCGACTAATAGCTGTGTGACGAGTTCTTGAACAGATGTTTACTGAAAATATTATCAAAATAACAGAGGAAGGTACAGCGGAGACCGGGGGCAGGGTTAAAAATGTCAGAACTTCAGATTTAAAAATGTATAGGTTCGTTGGATGTTCCATCTTCATTTTAAAATTATTTAACACGAGGTAAATTCTGGAAATCTTTTATGAAATTTGCTATGAAGTACAACAAAGCTCTAGAGATTACAAATGATTTTATATGATCGCAATTACATATTAAAAGATAAATGTTTGGCATCTATTTGTAAACATGAAATTCGAATCTGTTTATTTTCATATCGGAGATGGCCTTGAATCTGTCTTCCATTTTTTATTATAGCTTTCCACCCAGTGGCCACACTCTGAACTGCAACCAAGGCATGGTTTAATTGTAAACTGGGGTAACTACACGCTAATCGCAATTATGATTTAAAAGATGTTTTGTGTAGCAGATAATGGCCATCGTCACACCACTGCCTTACGAATTAAGCGCCTGAACATCTGCATCTGCATCACTGCTTCCTTCTCTGTTCTACCAGTTTATGCAATACAGATTATATCATTTAATTTCTTACATCGTTATTGATGCCTTAACGTGTTATTGTCACGTGTTGTGCCAGTGTTTACAGCATGAGGATTCTTTTACCGGGCTCGAGACTCTTTATTTTTCACATGAATGCTCCTTTTGGTCATGATCAAAACATTTTGTTCAAGTATTTACAAAAATTTAAGTTTGTAAACAAACAAAAACAAGAAAAAAACAGTCTTTGGACTTGACATGTCACAAAAAAGCCTTTTTGTGGTGTTTCACAGTAACATGCAAAAAAAGTGCCTCCGCTTCATCCCACAATAGAGAATGAAGGTGTTAGCCCACATATGCACATTTCATTACTTATCAAATTCTGCTTCGTTGTCTTCTCCATCTCGCAACCTTGGAAAAAAGTTACAGCTCAGCTGAGCTTCTTTGTTACTTTCTGCTCCCCAAAGTGGTTCCATGATCAGGTATCAAAACCCTTCAACATGAGAACAGCGTTTACACTGATTGTGTTTCAGAGGTTGGAGGGAATGACGTGTCAGCTCCCAAGCCTGGCCAACCTTTGTGTCTGGCAAGCTCTCTGCAGTTCAGCTTTCAGAACTGTTGCAAGGGTAGGTCTCAAATGTAAGCCTGTCTGGCACATTGAAAACACAGCTTGACTTTTTATAGTATGTACACATTAATCGTCCCGCCAGTGATCCGCTCACCGATCGGAATGGTTGAACATTTAATAAGAGCGAGCAAAGAGAAACACTAGCTCAGTTAAGAGACTGATGAAAACAGCTGCTTAGTTTATGCCCAGCAACATCTGCAGGAATGAGAGCATATAGGCGCGTGCACTGTGACTGTTCTCAAAGGTAGTAAAGGCATAAATATACATAACTAGTCTCTTCCTTTGAGTCACTAACCAATACAACAAAAAAAATGTATAAACAAAATCACAATGCCGCCACGCTCTCCAGCTAACTGCCATTACATTGTAAACTTTGACCATGTCCAAATGTCTGACTGAATTAAACTAGCTGGGACAGAGGAAACTCAGCTCAACCTTGCCTGGTATTTCTCCCTGTCCTGCTATTTACGATCAGTGAGAGTACAAAGGGGAGGTTAGAGGTGCAGAAGACACAGACGTTGTTTTGGACATGGCCACGGTCTACTCGTCTGAAAGCAGCACCTTAACTAAAACTGTGCAGACATGTTCTTCTGGGCCTTAAAGCACCACAAGTTTCTGCAACCCTTCAAAACCCCTCCCCTCACTCCCTCTTTCATCACACCCCCTCAAAGTCAGGTGACCAGCTGAGGCTCCCAGGATTGGCTGGCCATCTGTGGGCGGCACTGCATAGTAATTGGCGGGCCTGCTGGGGGTTGGCTGTCCAGACACAGACCACTGATCATATGCTGAAGTGCAGGTCCCCTGGGCTTCCATTTCTGTTGGACAGGGAGGAGAAGCACCAGGAGAAATGAGTCAGCGCTGGTGCACAACATGAGCATTTGGCACACACCACTGGAACATGTGCAGAGTGCAAACTATGAAATACTGTTGTACGTTCACAGAAAACACCACCACATTACAGGACCTTGTGTTAGCTAATGCAGTAAAACCAAGTATACACTGCATGATGTAAACAGCCAAATGATTTATCAGAGGCAGAGTAGAGGGTGGTTTGGTGAGTTTAACCTGAGCTGGCACTAGAATTACTGTTGTATTCTGGTGCTTACGAGAGATTGTGAGTGTAAGCATATATCTTGGCTACTATGTGGGGATGCAGGTCCTGGTTAAGGGTGAGTTACAAACTTTGTACACAGTAACGCTAATCAGATGGCAAATGTGATGGGTGTTTTGGAAAATCATTGCAAGCCAGGAAAAGATTATAAACATGCTTATTCATCATTTGCAGCTATTGTTCAGATGGTTTGGGACAAATGCTTCATCTTGATTTCTGATTATAATATTCAGGTTAAACACACTTCTTTATAGAACCAAGTGGATGTAAGAAAGACCTGAACTTTGTTAAAGAACTAAAAACATTAAGCCAAATGTTAGTAAGTGGAACCAGACGCACTTGATTTAGAAGTGTGTGTGTGAACTTCGGACAGGGAAATAGGTATACTCATATATATATATATATATATATATATATATATATATATATATATATATATATATATATATATAAATATATATAAGTGTGTGTGCGTGTGTGTGTGTGCGTGTATCATTGTGAAGTACACGTTTCCAGAGAGGCAGGACAGATGACCTTCACCAGCTATGCAACCAAAGTGCTCCACTTGCACAGCTGATGAAGGAAATCTGTCCAAAACGTCCTGTTTCTCCTGTTTCTCTGGAAACTTTGTGCACTTTGAATATCAATATCTCTACGTATCTTAGCACACTTAGTACAGAAAACGTACAGTCCACTGGGACATCAGAATGGTGATAATGAGCTCAGACCGAGGTGCATTCACTGGAATGAATGCTCACACAGATCTGGACATACATCCACACACTTGGAGACACATGGTCTCTGTTTAGACCCAGCCTCCAGGTCATAAATCAGGCTTGGGTGAGCTTCAGGTCCAGCCGGGCTGGAAAGTGAGTGTGTTCCCCCGTGATCGATGGGAGGAAGATACGGGGGATTGCTGAGGCTTTACTTGAGGGTTTGGAACTTGAGACCAAGTTCTATGATAACATGCCTTCCATACCTCAAGTGTTCATATTTTTTTTACATCACCAGACACTCTCAGAGGACAAAAACAACCAAACCAAAAAAACAAGGGAAAGGTTTACGCTTTAACCTTGACACTGAGCATTCTGGGAGTATTGTGGTGAATGTGAGACCGATAGAGATGAGAGCACTTTAGTGACGTCTGGCCAGTTTCACAAGTTCAAGCGGTGGATTCCGAATCAAAAGCTAAGCATGAAAAAGCAGAACTGCATGCTAACAAATGTGAGACAAAAAGGAGGTTGTTATGACTATCCTCCAAACTGCGAGAAGATTCCTCCTCTTTCATTTAGGATACGCTGGGGTTATTTGGTCAGCTGCCCCTCCCACATAACGGTGCTCTCCAGCAATAACACTCTGTTGCTCTGACCCTTTGGGAGGAACCCTGGTTGACCCTTTCACAGCTGCTCAGTTGCCACGTGCTGGTGCCACTGAGGCATCAGTTACACTGTGATGTCACTTTAAAGTGTTAGCAACTGCAGCAGGTGATCTTCCTGACGTCTCCTTGACGACCGTGTGACACCTTGGTGATGCCCGTGAGATGCCTGCCTGACGGGTCACTGATGCCGCCCAGATGTCTGCTGTGACGCCAGTGTGCTTACCTGTCTGGACTCTTTAGGGCTGCATGGCTCCAGCCTGACCTTTGACCCCGAGGAGAAGGCTGTGATGGCCAAACACAGGTCCTGCTGGCGGATCTGTGGCTCGATCAGAGTCCATTTCTGAGCGCAAATGAGATGACGAGACAGAGAGGGTGAGGTTGCGACACGACAGACAGCTCCGCCTGAAACAAATCTCAATTTTACGGTGAACCCCACTGCATAAAAGGTTTATAGTAAATGCTGATTCACGAAGACGCAAACACAACGATCTGAGGCACACACACTTCTCACCTGTGAGGCAGGTATCCCGGAGCCGCTCTTACACTCCGCCAGTCTCAGGCTGTCTGTGTTATAGCTCTCCAAACAGAGGCTGCCGTGCTTCAATAGGCTGTACGTGACCGTCTGCTCCGGGATCCTGCCAGAGATCACCGGGATCCACTAAGGGCATGTGCACGCTCTCTGTTCATACAGTGATGATCCCACAAGATCTGCAGATCCTCTCTCCCTACGGCAGCCCATGGAGACGCCGACTCACCTGAGCTCAGGGTACACGTTCTCCAGATACCAACGGAAGGAGTTACAGTTCAGCTTCCTCCTCAGCGCCAGCCGATCAGCGATACTGCGGAGAGACGGACAGGTGATAAGATGCTGAAATGGATATAGAAAAAAGTAACAAATTAGAGTAAAAAATGAACATATTAGATGTTTTTTCAAGATAGCACAATCACAATGACACCAAGGAGCCTTGAGAAAGATGCAAATAGGAAGAGAAAAGATGGCTGACCTCCCGTAGGACTTGCCCTGTGCTGAGGGTCTTGCAGCATAGTAGTACTGTTTATACTCATCCATCCACACTTCTGCAGCTCGCCGTGTGTTCCTAACACACACAGACACACACATTACCACACAGAACCAATACCATACAATCATGGATGTTTAATAACTAAACAACAGGATCACTGCTAAATAACAGGATCACTGCTTTGTGCTTTGTAATATGAAGTTTTCACACCACTCACTTGATGTAAGTGAGAGCATTGCCTTCTGGGAAGTCATACGGGTGGCGTTTCCGGAAAACATGGCCCACACGACTACAGGGTAGAATCTCCAGACTGCCCCCACACATCCACACTCGAAATGACAGTTCTACACACAAGCCAAGGGGCAAGAGAATGAGAATTTATGGTGTTGATTATAAACATTTATGTATGAAGATACACTATATGGACAAAAATATCGGGACACCTACAGGAGCTTTTATGACATTACATCATGACGTCCTTGGGCATTAGAGTGGAGTTGTTCCCCCCCCTATGCAGCTGTAAAAGCCCCCACTCTTCTGGGCCCGTTAATTCACCAGAGCATTCGTGAGGTCAGACACTGATGATGGATGGGAGAGCCTGGCTCACAATCTCCGCTCTAGTTCATACCAAACGTATTATATACGCTTGGCTGTAGTCTCATTACAGTGTTAGTTTAATCTGCTTTTTCATCACATCTCTAGTTTATTTTCATTACAGCTCTAGTTTAATCTCTCTTATAAATTTTTCTCTGTTTGCTTGTATGTATGTAGTCTTGATATCTTTTATGATAGAGGAGGACTAGCAAACTAAGAAATTCATTGCAGTGTTTTCTGGTCATACGACAATAAAACTCTTAAATCTTGAATCTTATATGGGGTTGAGGTGAGGGCTGTGTGGGCCGGTTATGTTCTTCCACACCAAACACACCCAACCATGACGTTATGGACCTTGCTTTGTGAACTGGGACACAGTCATGCTGCAACCAAACTGGTGACACAAAGTCGGACACATAAAATTGTCCTTGGGATGGAGACACTTTAAGATTTCCATTCACTGGACCCGAGCGGTCTAGGCTCGCCCCTAGCGAACAAGCCCACAGCATCATCCCTCCTCCACCAAACGTTACAGTGCGGCAGGTAATGCTCTCTCAGACTGCCAGATGGAGAAATGTGATTGGTCACTCCATAGGACACGTTCCCATAGCTCCAGAATCCAGTGGCGGTGTGTTGCTACACCACTCCACCCAACGCTCTCCACTGTGCTGGGTGAGATAAGGCTTACACGCAGCCACGCTGCCATGGAAACCAGGAGGTAAGATATTTGTTGCAGTTGTGACGTCCTATTACAGCACTAGATCCAGTGAGCTCTTCAGAATGACCCATTCAGATCCAGTGAGCTCTTCAGAATGACCTATTCAGATCCGGTGAGCTCTTCAGAATGACCCATTCAGATCCAGTGAGCTCTTCAGAATGACCCATTCAGATCCGGTGAGCTCTTCAGAATGACCCATTCAGATCCAGTGAGCTCTTCAGAATGACCCATTCAGATCCGGTGAGCTCTTCAGAATGACCCATTCAGATCCATTGAGCTCTTCATAATGACCCACTCTTTCATGAATGTTTGTAGAGTACATGGGTAGGTGCATGATTTTATACACCTGTGGCAACCTGAATTCAATGTTTAAGAGGTCCCAATACTTTTGCCAGCTGGTAATTCATGTCTGTTAGCCAGTGTAAAGTGCTCATCATATTCAACTACACTCTACATGTAATTCTGTTCTACACTCTACACCTATAAGTCATCTTCTTGCATAGTGAGGATTGTAAAGTGTGAATTAAATTTTCAACCAGAAGAGGGCTCTACGCTCACACAATCACACACATTTGCACATGTACACGTGAATAGCTGCACCATGTGTAAACACACAGAATCTAGCTTTAATTATGTTTACTCCACTCACACAGCTGCAGTTTTAGAAGGCTACGCATAATCACTGGAGATTTCCTACTTTCCGAAGTTCCAGCAAATTTTACACTGGGCAGATGGCAGATGGATTAAGCTGAAATATCTTATCACTGGAGGGCAGTTGTTTATCAAAGCTGACAGATTTAGTGCCACTCAACCAACGTTTGGTCTTTCCAAAGACATAAAAAAAAACACGGAAAAAACTCCAAATAAAACAAACTGCAAAAACTGGATCGAGCTGTTAAATTCCTCTAATAACAGTCACAGACAGATTTGTTACTATTTTCACGTCACCACTATCACTTTATCATATTGCTACCATTATAAAGGGATTATGAATGATTAACGGTTAATCAATTGTTATTATATAGGTAGTAAACACTGTAAAAGTCATTAATATGCCGTTACAACACACAAATTAAAAGGATAACAGTGACCTACTGCTTGCCAAAAAGTGGACCCACTTTCACCTACACCATCTTAGGTCTTGCTGGTTATTCAACGCTCCTCTGTGACACACAGACCTACCCGGAAACACGGCCAGCTCAGACACACTAATTCTGTTAGTGTTATTTTGTTGATTACATAATGAATCATTAATAAACTAATGTAACTGAATAAACAAATATAATAATACAATTAATTTAAACAAAGCCTTAAATAAGGGTAGTCTTATATCAGCGTGGTACCCACGTTAACATGCCCCATTCCTTATAGGCTAGGCAACAGGTAACAACCTGCTTTAAGGATATCACTGTTGGTGTTATATAACAGCACAGCAACCACTAGTAAAGGAAATGTGGAAAACATGCAAAAAAATGCAGTTTGAGAAGTAAACAATAGCTGTGACTAGGTAGATAGTGGAGGACATGTCTGAAATTGTATCACACTTCACTGTCCGCCATGCTCAGACAGAAAGAAACAAAAAAGACCCTTATCACTGTAAGGCAGGCTCGAATGCCAGCCCAGCTCGTACAAGCTAATTACATCCACCACAGATTTTCCATTCTGCATTTAAGACTTGAAGATGTATTTAGAAACATCTCCCCAAACGGATCGCCCCGCCCCCGCTGTCAATCACGCCTGTTTCTTCCTCCTCTCATGTTTCTCCCCTGTCGTGTGTGCTCTGTTTACCTTTTGATCTCCTCCCCTGTTCAGCCCCCCATCTCTAGTCATTTATTGCACCTGCGTCTTGTTTGAGTCCTCGTTTGTCTGTACTATATATTTAAACCCCTTATTTCTCTCACGTCTTTGTCGGCCTTTGTTTTGACGCTTCTGTGTTTTCTAAGTGCTTATGTATTCCCGAGAACCTGTTTTCAGTGTATGCTCGCGTTTGGAGTTCGGTGTCTTCGCGACTTTCCCTGTGTCTTCATCCGAAGTTCTCTGTTGTTTCGATATCGCATTACTCGTGTCTGCCTGGGTCGTGCTGTCATGTGTTTAGGTCTTCGCTGTTTGAACCTCGTTTCAGGTCGGTTGTTTTCCCGTTTAACTCTAGCTTTGCTCATATGTGTTTGAATCTAGTTGTATGTTCATCGGTACCCCGCTTAGTTCTTGTCGTTTCTCAACCCCAGTTTATGTCGGAGCTCTTTAGTCTGCTTTCTGTTGGGTGTGTGTCTATTTTGCTTCCCACTGCTCCCATATGTTCTGTCATATATAAGAATATACCGTGTGTGTGTCGTTATGGCCTGTCGTGGAGTCTACAGACTGGTTGTTTGTCTCTTTCCTCCCTGTTCTCCCTGCATTTGTGTGGCGGCCACGTTTCTGTCCAAGGCCAGAACGCTAGAAGTTGTACTCATTAGCTGGTTAACTGGTGCCATTCATTGTCCACATCGTGGTGATGTTTAGTGTTCTGTTTCATGGCAGCTTTGCTATCGGTTGTTACGTAGCCTTCTCATAAATTCCTATCCAGATAAAATACTTTTTTTGTTTCGGCACTGTTGAGTAGATGGATGTGTTATCTGGAGGAAAGGGACATACGCGGCCAACTCACCAAAGTTCTCCCCTCCCCAGATGTCCATCTGAGTATCGTACTGGCCCAGATGGTTGAACCAACTCTTGTCCATAACAAAGATCCCACCAGCAATTACTGGTGTCCTGAAGGAACATACGAGAGAGAGAGAGAGAGAGAGAGAGAGAGAAAGAAAGAGGAAGAGGGATAAGGGGAGGGGAAAAGAGAGCAGAGACCCAGCAGAGAAATTAAGACACATGCGGTTATGATTTAGTTCTTAGTGAAGGACGGGTATGGAAAGGACAGGGAGTTTGAGTGTGTGGGGGAGACGGAGATCTGGAGAGACACTGCGTGTCTTTACCTGATTGGCTGAGTGGGGTCATTTCTGGCCATTTTCTGCTCTACAGGAATTTGCTCCCATTTAAAATGCAAGCTCCAGTCAAAACCTGCAGATGAAGAGGAAGAGAACGAACTGGGTTGATCTGGAGGTCACTCTTACCAGCCCACCATCTCCATCATGAAGAAATGTTCGATTAGAAGTCAAAGGCTCATGTGTTCACTACTCTCCTCCATACTGCTGAGGTACCGATAACGAACAGCTTCCTTAATCCCGTGCGTTTACATGCTTCGAGACTATGGATTATGACCTTACCTCCTCTGAGGTCAGCGGATGCTGCCAGGTAGGCAAAGTTATCCAAGCTGATGACATCAATGATGGGGCTGACCACCCGAGTGTGGTCCTGCGAGGAAGCACACAGAGAGGTCAGCGGGTCAGTCCTACCCGCAGGCAGGACCTGCACTGACGTCATGATCAGTAACACGGAGTGGCCTATATTCCAGCCATTTTAGCAGTGACCTTAAATTGGCTTCTTTACAAAAGGAGCTCAGCCTGGAGCTTATTGGTGGATTCAGGGTATAGACGACCCAGCAGGCACTGAACCTGCTCAGCTTCAGACCAATGAGAAAGACCCAGCAGGCACTGAACCTGCTCAGCTCCAGACCAATTAGAACGACCCAGCGGGCACTGAACCTGCTCAGCTCCAGACCAATGAGAAAGACCCAGCAGGCACTGAACCTGCTCAGCTCCAGACCAATGAGAAAGACCCAGCAGGCACTGAACCTGCTCAGCTTCGGACCAATGAGAACGACCCAGCAGGTACTGAACCTGCTCAGCTTCAGACCAATGAGAACGACCCAGCAGGCACTGAACCTGCTCAGCTTCGGACCAATGAGAAAGACCCAGCAGGCACTGAACCTGCTCAGCTCCAGACCAATTAGAACGACCCAGCGGGCACTGAACCTGCTCAGCTCCAGACCAATGAGAAAGACCCAGCAGGCACTGAACCTGCTCAGCTTCAGACCAATGAGAACGACCCAGCAGGCACTGAACCTGCTCAGCTTCAGACCAATGAGAAAGACCCAGCAGGCACTGAACCTGCTCAGCTTCAGACCAATGAGAACGATGCTGCAGGTGTTCCTGATTTCAAACCTATATTTGATATGTATATTTACTTCTGAGATTGTGCATGTTTGCTGTAGAAAATGAGGTTTCACTCTGTAACATATTTTACTCTTCAGATTTCTTCATTCAGTTCAGTTTCTCACAACATCCTGATGCAATTCAATACTGATTTTGCTTTGATTTGGAAAAATCAATATGGTTTTTAGGAGACTCATCCCTCACAATTGACATGCTGCCACCATACGTACTTATAACAGACTTTCTATAGTAAGCAGAAGAAGATTGTCGACCTTGGTGAGTAGAGACACCTCCAAAGATGCTTCAACAACAATTAATCAAGCTGACTATGAAAATGAATAATTGAAGAGATGAGTTTAAATTAGAATGAGAATTAAATTAGATGAGTAAGAATAACCTTGTACTGGCAAACACAACCCCTGCCCAGTTTGCTAGATCATGACACAGCTGAACTCTGGTCCTCCTGGTGAGGTGCCATGAGCAAGCCCAACCCCCGAGGCCTCCACAACTCAAACCACACATCACTCAACCCTCACACCACTCACCCCTCACACCACTCACCCCTCACACCGCTCAACCCTCACATCACGCAACCCTCACACCACTCAATCCTCACACCACACAATCCTCACACCACTCAACCCTCACACCACACAATCCTCACACCACTCACCCCTCACATCACTCAACCCTCACACCACTCAGGCCTCACACCACTCAGCCCTCACACCACTCAGCCCTCACACCACACAATCCTCACACCACTCAACCCTCACAAAACACAATCCTCATACCACTCAACCCTCACACCACTCAGCCCTCACACCACTCAGCCCTCACACCACATAATCCTCACACCACTCAGCCCTCACACCACTCAGCCCTCACACCACTCAGCCCTCACACCACACAATCCTCACACCACTCAGCCCTCACACCACACAATCCTCACACCACTCTCCGTCTCCCCAATAGTCCACTGTGACCTTGTCAGCCTGTTCATTTATCTTCGTTATGGAATTATGCTTTCCTCCCTCCTCACTTCTCTTGTTCTCTCTGCCCTTCTCTCTCTCTCTCCCTCTCTCCTTCTCTCTCTCCCTCTCTTCTTTCTTCTTCTCTCTCTGTGTTTTGTGTGTGCATCACTCTTTACTTCAGTTTCAACACCATCCTGGGTTCTAGAAAGGCTACAACACACTTGTCACGTTGTACCCTCAGCGCCCAAACGTGGAACACCCACATGACTAATCATCTTCTCTCTCGCCGCCTCTCTGTGTTTGTTTTCCAGATCAACTCCTTTCCATCCGATTGTAATCAGTATCTCAGATGGCCTACTCTGGGTCAGTGTGTATATGTATGTGGGAGGGGGTGTGTGCGCATATGAATGTGTGAGTGCGTCTGTGTGTATGTGTGTGTGCTTGTGTGCGTGTGTGTGTGTGTGTGTGTGAGTGGGAGTCAGGCAGAGGGCATGTCTTTCAGCATGCATCATTAACTTGCTTGTGGCCCAGGCCCCGTGACTAATTCCTGCTCCAGGAGTGGCCTGGGGCGCATCTGCAGGCTCATGGTGATGGGATTAATGAGGACGAACAGGCCAAGAGCTCGCTCACACACACACACACACACACACACACACACACACACACACCACCATTCTGCAGGTCCATGTGCAACACCACTAAAACTGCTTGCCACTGCCCCTTTCGCAAGCCACACTACCCCCTCTGTGTGTGTGTGTGTGTGTGTAGGTAAGACGTGATTGTGTCCTGCATCATATGTTTGTATTGGGAAGAGTCCCGTGTCTGTTCAGTGAGAGGCTGGTGTTTCACTCCCATGTCTAACGTCTCGATGCCTTTGGAAACAGCCTCAGTGAAGTCTAGAGGTGTATAGCTGCTAAACGTGGGTGCAGGGGGACATACGCTCCCCTGGAAACCCTCAGCTGCACCTCAGCTGCACAGAAAGGATATTAGATGTTAGATCAAACGAATGAAATTACTGCTGGCGTATACTGACAAAAAGAGATATGCTGTCTTGGATTGCTCTCTTGAGGAACAAAACACATCTCTCCCTCCCTCACTCTCTCTCTCTCCCTCCCTCATGCTCTCTCTCTCTCCCTCCTCTCTCTCTCTCCTCTCCCTCCCTCCCTCTCTCTCTCTCTCTCCCTCCCTCTCTCTCCCTCTCCCTCCCTCACTCTCTCTCTCTCCCTCCCTCACTCTCTCCCTCTCCCTCCCTCACTCTCTCTCTCTCCCTCCCTCACTCTCTCTCTCTCCCTCCCTCACTCTCTCCCTCTCCCTCCCTCACTCTCTCTCTCCCTCCCTCATGCTCTCTCTCTCTCTTTTTCCCTCTCTCTCTCCCTTCCTCCCTCTATTTCTCCCTCCCTATCTCTCTCCCTCTGTCTCTCTCACTTTCTCACAGGAAATACAGCTGAAAGCCATGCTGTAGCCAACGCTGAGTTATAAATTATTATAAATTATCCCCAACGCACAAAATCTGCGTGTTCTCATCTGTGACAGGGTTACACAAGTATGTGTGCGCGTTCGTTTATGAGCAAACACACACAGCGAGATCCCAACCACAGTCCTGCATTTTCAGCAGTGTGTGTGTGTGTGTGTGTGTGTGTGTGTGTCAGCAGGCGACTGACCTCTTTGACCCTCTGGATCATGGGCTGCAGCCAGTCAGCGTTGACCTCACAGTGGCTGTCCAGGAAGGTCAGGATGGAGGCGGATGCCACACCAGCGCCCCTCACGCGGGACCGGATCAGCCCTACCCACAAGCACATGCACACAGCGTTGGCAACCGTTGCTCTGCGCAGCCGCTACGCAGTCAGGTGTAATGTGCGGTCATCCACACTTTATGCGCGTTGAGCACACGTTCCCCAACCAGGCCTGCTTCAGCCGTACAGGGGAGAGACGTCAGCTCGGCAGGCGCACAGACGGAACGATCGGGTTACATCTGCTGATAATCAGGTAACAAAAGCACTACGGTCTAACCGGACACAGTTCCGGGTACGTGACGCGCGTAAACCTGCAAACCCGAATCTCATGGCTTCTCTGATGAAACACTTTGAAAGGTTGTGAGAGCTGCAGTGCAGGTGAGACCGGCAGAATGCAGGCTGTGGAAAACCAGTCTCTACCTCCCCTTCCTGTTGTCATTAGCAACCAGCGGCAGTCTTATAAATTACTGCTTCATTTTTATGTGTGATACAAATGCTGGCAAAGTGTGTAACATCTGACCTTCTCTACCTGAAACACCAAAAACCCCCGTGCAGAAAGCAGGCAGAGGCAGAAACTCACTCTCCCTCTATGCATACCACCCTCCCCCAGCCCCGCCCACAGCCCACCCCAGCCCCGCCCACAGCCCACCCCAGCCCCTCCCACAGCCCACCCCAGCCCTGCCCACAGCCCACCACAGCCCCTCCAACAGCCCACCCCAGCCCCGCCCACAGCCCACCCCAGCCCCGCCCCCACCAACACCCCTCCCCCAGCCCAACTCACCCTCCCGGCGCTCATTCCTCACACAGTGCACCTTGGGGATTAGAGAGAGCAGCTGGCAGTCCTCAGCTAATGAGAGAGGGGACATCAGATTACACGGAGAACACACACACACACGCAGAAGCAACAGGGCAAACACACACACACACACACACACACACCCCGCAGCTGAGATGCAGGGCGCTTGTGTGTCGTGCACACACACACACGTTTGTCTGCAGTGTGTGTGGAAAAGGAAGGACCGAGACAGAGAGTAGAAAGGATACGGATATCCACAATATTTTCAGTGAGTCCTATTGTGCAGATATTCTGTAAAGGACCCTTGAGAAGGCTGTGTTTACGTTTGGCCCGTGTTTTGGGCTACGTGTCAGATTCCAAACAGCTCAAACTGTAGGAGTCAGCTGTGGAATTATAAGTGGCTTTGGTTCTGTATCGATTGAGCGCATTTTTACACCAGTAACCTTTGAAAATCCTTTATTTAGAATACGGATGTAGAATGAATGTATTTACTTTGACCCTTAATTTGAGCAAAAGCCTGCCTTACTTTATGGCTGGTTACCGTAAAATAGGGGCAAAACAGCACAGAGTCATGCTGAGACACAGAAGCCATGTTTGAGTTCTTATCATCCTATGATTCATTTCCAGACAACATTGACAATATTCCAGACAATATTTTACATTTCCCTTGAAAAAGGAGCCAATCACAACATGCATATGCACACACACACACACACACACACATACTGAACCAGACACTCTCCCGCTGAGTCCACAGGGTGTGTGTTCACGTCACTGTATATACGTATATACGAGACAGACAGAGAGACAGACAGACAGAGAGACAGACAGAGACAGAGAGACTGCTGAAGCAGAGAGGAACACAGGTGGTAAGTGGACGGTACAAACTGCAGGACCACGAGGACAGTCATTAAGTGGACACCTGACAGGACAGACGCTATCTGGAGTGCAAATTTCACACTGCTTGCTTGCCTTTGTGTCTGTCTAGGGCTAGTCATGCCACAACCAGCGGACATGGCTGGACACGCAGAGAGACGGACACGCAGAGAGCATGACAGAAACAGCCAATCGTGTGCAAGATCCAGAACAACAAAAAAGAGGTGGAGACAGAGAGGGAGACAGGCCAAGAGAGTCAGAAAGGGACCCAGAGGGATGTATTTGTAAGTAAGCAGGTGTGTGTGTGTCTGAGCACGTTTCTAGGCCCAGTGGGACATGACAGGACTGAGGCAGAGTTGTGTACCACCTCCCTGTGTGTGCAGAGCGCAGGCTGCCTAATTAATACCGACTTCAGCAGGATGTCCGGCGGGCCTAGAACCCCTGGGCTCCCATCAGTGTCCTGGGCTGGTGTCTCATTACAGCTCGCACCTCCCCACACTAGTAGGTACACTTCACCTACCCCACACCAGTAGGTACACTTCACCTACCCCACACCAGTAGGTACACTCCACCTACCCCACACCAGTAGGTACACTTCACCTACCCCACACCAGTAGGTACACTCCACCTACCCCACACCAGTAGGTACACTCCACCTACCCCACACCAGTAGGTACACTTCACCTACCCCACACCAGTAGGTACACTCCACCTACCCCACACCAGTAGGTACACTTCACCTACCCCACACCAGTAGGTACACTCCACCTACCCCACACTAGTAGGTACACTTCACCTACCCCACACCAGTAGGTACACTCCACCTACCCCACACCAGTAGGTACACTCCACCTACCCCACACCAGTAGGTACACTTCACCTACCCCACACTAGTACATATGCTCCACCTACCCCACACCAGTAGGTACACTTCACCTACCCCACACTAGTACATATGCTCCACCTACCCCACACCAGTAGGTACACTCCACCTACCCCATACCAGTACATATGCTCCACCTACCCCACACTAGTACATATGCTCCACCTACCCCACACCAGTAGGTACACTCCACCTACCCCACACCAGTAGGTACACTTCACCTACCCCACACCAGTAGGTACACTCCACCTACCCCATACCAGTACATATGCTCCACCTACCCCACACTAGTACATATGCTCCACCTACCCCACACCAGTAGGTACACTCCACCTACCCCACACCAGTAGGTACACTTCACCTACCTCACACTAGTACATATGCTCCACCTACCCCACACCAGTAGGTACACTCCACCTACCCCACACCAGTAGGTACACTTCACCTACCCCACACTAGTACATATGCTCCACCTACCCCACACCAGTAGGTACATTCCACCTACCCCATACCAGTACATATGCTCCACCTACCCCACACTAGTACATATGCACCACCTACCCCACACCAGTAGGTACACTCCACCTACCCCACACCGACTGGTATTACTGCTGACTGAGCAGTGACCACAGGGTGGACAGTAATGGCGGATTTCTGGCGAATTTGCAAGCAATAATGTAATAGACCTGCACTGTTTCACACACACTCACACACGCATATGCACAAGCTGTGTTTGCAATCAAAAACCATACAGCCTTGCTATGGGCCAATGCTCAAGTCCAATGTCTGTGTGTGTGTGTGTGTGTGTTAGTTACATGTGGTGCTGAAAGAATTTTACTCTGCGAGGTCACTTTCACTTTTATAAGAGCAGGAGATTGACTGCCAGTGCCAATATATCCTTTACACTGTTAAGAGATGCTTCAATTCAAATGGCAAAACTTACAGAGTTCTTCATGACTATAGACTAACTCCTACACGCAAAGCTGCTGTGTGTATGTGTGTGTGTGTATGTTAATGACATGACCACAGGTGAATACGTGCACACAAGAGCTACTCACGGTCAGAGCTGAAGTCATCCACCAGTATAATCTCTTGGATCAAATGGGATGGACTTCTGACGAGCACACTGAGACATAACGGCACACAGGGAGCGTCAGCGCGTCACCACACACTCTGCTGGAGAATGCTCTGGGAAATGTAGCTGAAGTAATACCTGTCTAAGCAGTTAGTCTGCTCCACTACAATATTAATGGTACACTGACTGCAAGGACACCTGGTGTCACGTTACTGTAGCCTGACTGTAGGCACAGGAGACAGTGAGCAGAATGGTCACGGAGGCGGGGCTGTTACCTCTTAATGGTGCGCAGGAGGGTGGAGCGAGCTTCGTTGTGGAAGGTGATGATGATGCTGGTAGGGGGCAGGTCAGGGTCAAAGGTCACCGAGGCACACCTGTAAAACAGCAGATATAAGACGGTTATTCTCTGTAGATGTAGTGCGGGAGACTCACCGTGCAAAGAGTAAAAGAAAGCTAAAATGCTCACGCGTGAAACTAGACGTCTGGACTACGGGGTCACGTGGCAGGTCAAACTCGTTTTATATATCGGATTATTGCAATGGTGTGATAGTCCCACTGTGGTGGGGTTAATCTATGTCGTCACGTGTGCAACGCTGGCCGTTCTAGCGTGCGGGCGAGTCACGCATGTGTCACCTGTAGTGCCGCGTGTCCCGGATGACCCTCTCGCTGCCTAGGCGATCGCTCTCCTGCAGGTTGAAGGCGTGCTCCCTGTAGGGGTCGTCCCCGGGTCGCAGCTGCTTACCGACCAAATAGGCTTTCTCGTCGAATGTCCCTAACAACTGACCCTGCTGCTCCCCTCTCGGTGGGTGAGTCACCTGCAACAGGCACGTAGAGAGAGAGAGAGAGAGAGAGAGAGAGAGAGAGAGAGAGAGAGAGAGAGAGAGAGAGAAGAGAGAAGGAGAGAGAGAGAAGGAGAGAGAGAGAAAGAGCGAGAGAGAGAGTGAGAGAAGAAAAGAGAGAGAGAGATAGTATCAGAGAGAGGGAGAGAGAAGGAGAGATAGTGTCAGAGAGAGGGATAGAGAGAGGAGACAGAAAGTAAATATGACAATGCGGATTCTCGTGTGTCTTGCTAAAATGAGGTTGTGAAAATGGCTACTGTGATACTGTTAATAAGCTTTAGAAGCTCTAACACACCACTACAAGATGTAACATGTTGCTCCCTTTTGAAAACACACATTTGAATTTTCTCTCACATGCATTTCTGGATCATTACTGCTCAGGCTACAGTAGGGGCTCATTAACTGTTCCAGTGGCATCTGCAGCCTAACACTGTGTGACTAATCACAGTGTCACAAACTGTCTGGTGTCATGAAACTTCAAAATCTCACACTTTTCTTTTTTTTCCTGCAAACTTTCTTGTACTTGTCTAATCCAAAATGTGTGGTGCGAAGGAAAACATGACACGGTTACTAAAGAAACCAGAAACCAATTTGAAGTCATTAAATAATATTGAGTTCATGTGTGCGTTCACACCATTAGTCTTGTGCGTGGTCATCTTTACTGCACTGCGTTTGCAGTCCACGCCACACACAGCAGGCAGCCGGGAAATGTTGTTAATAATGAGTAAAGGGTTCTTGATCAGTTCTGAACAGAGAAGTCTGCAGCTTCGCCCAAAACACTAACCACGTAAGCATGAACCACAGGGCACATCACTTCATTGTGTTTACGTAAGCATGCTGTGTACACACACTAGAACCATCAGTGCCCTTGGCTCTGGGTGAACGTGGAAACGACCATCACCAGGCCTTGGCTACACGCTCAGACGATACGCTGGTGTACAGGGTTAGATGAGCAGACGGGAAACCCCAAAATAGAAGAATAGGTAGAATGCCCCAAAATATATAGCAAACGCAAAGACAAGCTGTCAGACAAGCAGACAGATGGGCAGACAGAGACAGACAGACAGACAGAGACAGACAGAAAGGTAGACAGACAGATGAGAGGATGCAAAAGCTGCACGAAAGCACGAAAAGGTCAAAGGTGAAGGAAGAAAAATGGGTGGGGGTCATTCTTCCCCATTCTTCACCTCTGTGCTGTTAACAAGCCTTCAGGAAAAGCTGAACTCATTTGCAGACGCCGTGATCTCACTTTCCATTACAGAGCTGAAACGAGACTTTGGGAAGAACACGTGTTGCCGTGATGGTGCCAGCGTGGTTGGGGCTTCCTGCGGGACTGCAGGTGTCCTGCGGGGTTACCGCGCGACGCACACGAACGCTGGAGTGACACCTGCTCTGATCAACATTTCCAGTCTGTCATTGAGTCTAAATTATTGAAAGCAAAGTCATTTCCTGTGTCCTGAATCTGCCCGGGAACTGTCTGGAGGAAGTTGCAGACAGAGGGTTCTTTATACAGTACACATTGTTACTATACTAACCACTGTAAATGCAACGCTGTGGTTTGGACCAATCAGTGATGTTCTAAACGTAGACTTTACATTTTTTAACCCACGCAAGTCCACAAATCCATTTTGATTATACAGATAACGGGTTGAGTGTTACCTCAGCCTGGTGAGGCAGGCCAGCCAAGCATGATAATCGATGCACGTTCAGATCTCAAGCACTCATGCACTGAACATTTTCACTTGTGTTAATTAAGTTTAACTCGGGGGCATCTGGTCCAGTGGCCTGGGGTCAAATGCATTGTGAAAGCTCAAAACAACCGTCGACTGCATCAGTCCTGCGAGAATAGTCTACAGTACAACAGTCTACAGTACAACAGTCTACAGTACAGTTTAGCAGGACAGTCAAGAGAAATGTGACCTGGAGTGAAATGCTTAGGATTTCATGTTGCTTGTAATGTGTAAAGAGCACTGAAAGAAACTGTGTTCGACATAACAACGCACACGTCTAAAGTTCAGTTCCTGGGGAGAGAAGACGTTAAGAAGTAAAATAAACAACAGCAACTGACCAGATACGAAAATATGAGAAAAACTGAAACTCTCAGTGAAGAAATATTATTCAGGAAAAAATGTCATTACAAAAAAAATGTTTCTCAAAAACATTACTAATATCTAGTGGTGTTATTCATAGAATTTTAAGTTAGATGAAAAAAGGAGAAACATAAACTAATTTCTGAAAATTAGCACTTAATTCTGTGCAGACACATAAAAAATTTATATTATTATAAACACATTTCTGTGTGTTACACTGTTATCAACACATTTCTGTGTGTTACACTGTTATCAACACATTTCGGTGTGTTATCCTGTTACTGTCTATAAGTGAAGAGCTGGTAGTCTCTGCTGTCTATTCCTCCCCAACATGAGAAAAATGCTCCAGCAAGCAAAGATGAAATTCCTGGTTAAAGTGATAAATTAGAGAAACTGTAATCAACCAAATTAGGGTCCACTGAAGTAGGTAAGAGTGGCCTCTGTGGGAACTGAGATTAGACTGATTTGTGTGGCAGATTTAAAGAAAATAATTAAAGCATGATTTGCACATGAACAAAAATCCCAGCACACCATGCTGTAATGCAAGGCAGGACATCAAACCTTGCCAGTCCGTAAAACTGAGTGTCTTTCGTAGAATTAAGTGCAGGTAAGAGAGACTAAGCAAAGCCACTTTAATCTCATTTTAAAAGCAGCAGGCAGAGCCAAAGCTAAAAAGGCAGATCAGATATCAAAGCAGCATGTGAGAGGGGTACGGGGCGTGTTAGAGGCGCTGCTGGGCGCTTGTGAACACGTCTTTTATGAAACCAGGAACCTTGCTAATCTGGATTACTGCACATATGACCAGTGAAAGCACAGTAAAGCGCAGCACTTTGCGGCCACTGAAAGAACATGCTGTCATCAATAAACTGCTATGCTAGGATAATCCACAGGCCGTTACAAATTTATTTAAACAAACCTATTTAACGAAGCTATTTAAGAAGTTTAAAGTGTTTTTTTTAACTTATTCTGCACAAAGCAGACAGGGAGAAGCGGGTTGAAGAGACGAGTCGACCGTCTAGACAGGGCAAGGAAGCACTTCTAGTGGTGTAGTACATATTTCCACGCTGAAGACACATGTTGTCCAAGGTAACGCACAGAAGCATATGTGTGATTAATATAAATTAATATGTGTGAATAATATAAATTCTTTGTCATGCTGCGCTTAATTATTCGTCATAATAATAAGTGGTTGGGAGAGTGCTGTTGCTAGGGAGCACTACTGTGCGACACGGTGATATAGGATCCCCCCACCACTCCAACTCATTTACACTCTCTCTCTTTCCCTCTCTCTCTCTCTCTCTTTCCCTCTCTCTCTCTCTTTCCCTCTCTCTCTCTCTCTTTCCCTCTCTCTCTCTCTCTGACTCCAGTAACTGATAAATCCAGATCGGATATCAGCTCAGGTCGCATTATTGATGTGTCCGCGCGTGACACTATTTGAACTACGAGGTCAGACATGACATCAGATTTATCAAGTTTTTGCGTAATTGCCAACAGATAGGTGTTATACAGAGATTATTTAGCGATAAATATTTATTTTTATTTCAGCTAATTTATGGAAACTAAGAGGAAAAACATACTGAGGCTTAGCCGAGTGACGTTACTTGCAGTACCCATATTATGACCAGATTTAGGAACTCAATTATTCACACATAATAATAACAATAGCATAATTGCATTGTGTACATTTTCCGTATTAAATCTCGAGAAAACTACAAACCGAACAGATAATGCGTCCTTGCGTTACCTGTTGCGCCACGTCGCGTTAAAAAGGCAAATGCACCCCAGGTCTCATATCGCAATACCTCCAGGATTACCTCATCGTATTCACCGTAAGTTTCGTCCTGTCTTGACGGAATACGACAAGCTCCACTCAAAGCATAAGTAAACGTGGCCTTCCCAAACTGTGCATTTCTATTCTCTTTTCTTTCCAACTGAAAACAAGCTCCCTGAAAGATATTCTTATGAAGGATGTCCTACCTCTACGGAGCCTAACCGCGTAAAACGTAATGAGTCTGCGATTAATTTTGTACAGTGGTGAAATTTCTTCTGTCTCCACTCCACCAGCGAACCGTAAACCCAAGACCTGCGGATTCAAAGGCAGCCCAGGTGGTGAACACTAGCATTCAGCACTTTGATAAGAATAAACAAAGAAACAATAAAATGTATACACCACTCTGTTTATCTGTGCCGCCAGACCAATTCCCGAAACAATGTAAACTTTTTGAAAACTATTTATTCTTGTGAACCCGAAGAATTTGACATGCAGCTGACAAGCGGCAACAGAACAGCAATCAGGTCCTCGCGCGCAGCTGACACAGTTCTGCTATGCTCGTGAACTTTCCCCACAAAGAGAACAGGGTTTGACTACATTTGATTTCATTCAGCACTGATTCACGACTCGATCTCGAACATTAAAAATGTAAACGCCATTATAAGTTCGTGGAAAACTGTCCAAACATGTGATGCAATCATACGGTTCATAAATAAATAGTTGAACTGTTTTGTAGGGAACATTTTCACCATCGTGAGCGACAAATTATAATATTTAAGCACAGACGTAGGGTAGTGATGCGTTGGAGAAAGGCTCGTGCACCGCAGAACTTGCCTACAAATGTTCTGTGTACTTGATCCCAACTGCACCGAAGAGTGCGTCAAAATGCTGCCAATTTTGCAGATTAATTTCCTTCAGTGTTACTTGAAGAGAAATAAAAAAATCAGCACTTGCACCTGCATCGATTTGACGAAGCTTGTTACAGGGACACAATATCGCCATTGGACGCTGAACTGGATACATCAAGTTGCGGCTGTACGACGGAATCGATAGCATATTGCTCCAGAACGCCCAAAATGGACATGTCACTCATGCCAGTGTGGAAAAATCACCTTAGAGCAGCGTCTTACGAGCGGAGGTGGTGCGACGAGAATACGCATGCCGAGCCGTGCATCACTATACCGATTATCAACATGCAAAACACACCTCCCTGCAGCTCGCAGCTTTAAAGCACCGCAGTTCGTCTTAACGTAACCCCCCGCTCCTACTCGGTCCCCGTCCGTCACTTACAATAAGTGGAATAGTCCTGTCCTCGCGATGTATCTCAAGCTTCCCTGAGGCGGATTTTGGCCCATGGCTTTTCACGCCAGTGGCCCGCGGTTGAGACGCCGAAGAAGGAGATGTACGTGGCTTGTTGTCCTGCCACAGGTAATAGAAGGTGCCCAGGATCCAAGCGACAGTTAGAATTGCAATGGCGTTGGCCCTAATCCTACGCATGATGTGTCCATAGGGAGGGCTTCAGAGCTGTGCCCAAAACGTATGCGGCTCGTGCCAGCTCTGATCTTGATGAAGCTTTTATTTCTGGGGGTGCAGCACGAAGATGCCTTGCGCAGAGAGGTTAACAGTCTCTCGGGTTGCAAGCTATTCCGACTGAGCGGACATCCCTATAGAATTTGCTGCGCACACTGGACCACGGTCCTAGCGCCGAAGATTTCTTTCGCAGCACGCGCATCCCTAGTCTTGTATGCTACAGTACTACACAGAGGTAATAGCCTACGTAAAGTACACGAACCATGTAACATGCTGAGCTAGATTAGGTTACTTATTGCATTGTAGCAATAATTGTTATGGAGCTAGAAAACGTTATTATTTTGAATGAAAACGGATTTATTATACATAGTATGTCATATACTGTATGTTGCTCAGGTGGCTATACCTGGGGACACTGTTTGTAAGGATATCTGGTTGGGTTGCTGTGTAAACAAAACGATCTGTCCTACTTTTACATTTCTACTTTCCACTGTTATTGATGGGAATGTTTTTGGTACTTTTTATACCACTGTTCAGTTCACAAGCTGATGGAGGTAATTATTATTTTTCTAATGACACTAGACTTTAAAGTTGTATATATGAGATTATTAGAATGCTGATGTATCTGTGACCTGAATATAACTCAACACGACAGACATAACATACACATAGTGAATTATATTCAAATAAGACTAAATTCATAAACCGTGACAATGAATGCTGCATGTACATTCTTTTAAAAGTCTTTTTCAATCGGTGCCGCTACTGATATGTTTATTTTCTCTTTTTTTCTCCTTTAAAAATTCAGAAACTTTCTTCTGGCCTGGACTTTACGACGATCACGTCATGTTTCCTGGACGTGCAGAGACACAGCAACGGCAGGAGGGGAGAGGGCGTCTCAGACAGAAGGTGGACATTCTCTTCTGGCCAATCACTTAACCACCCCAAGATGATGAGGTGGGACTTATTCGGCCTTCTCCATGCATAGCATAAGCAGTTGGTCGTGCTCTTGACCACTTAAAAGTGGCTGCATCAAATCCAGGACAAATCTTGTTGAGATGTGTTAGGAAAATATGTACAGGCTGAGATGTAGCCAGTAAATTCAGCAACATATAAGCACGAACCCTTAAAGATTAAGACTAAATGTGATGCATCATGGTAATGCAAATGGGCATTTCTTTGTTTAAGGTTTTCACCATATGAGATCATTCTGACTCCCCGTACAAAGGGAAGGCTGTGTAATAACCCCACAGCTGTTAGAACCACATCAGTCACACACATGACGGGTTTTTAAAAAGATATTTAAAATAGAGACCATTGGATGAAAAAGTTAACAAAAATGAAAGAAAGGTCTGTTATGACAAGGTGTTCTTGTCATAATTGGCTCTCTATGCACACTAAAGCCATTCATGTAAAACCTGAAATCCCATCATCACAAGAAGACTCTGACCTTCAACCGAGTACCTGCAATCTCCTCTGAACAGAGATTAAACAGTGAACATAGAACACTTTAAAAAAATACTGTCTACAGTAAAAGATGTTTTTGTTACCGTTTGAGAGAACTAAATATTGTAACAAAACACACAATTATTTGACTGTTTTTTCCTGATGGGTATACTGGCTAAGCCCTAGACATTCAGTTGGTCTGGCAAACATGCAGTCCTTTACTTTAGATTACAATCATGTCAGTTAAATACTATCACAAGCAATTATTTCATAGTTTAACATTATTTAGCTAATAATTGCAAAAAAAAAAAAATAATAAAAAAAATATATATATATAATTTTTAATATATATTTTTTTGTGAAGCCATGATCTCATAATGAAAATGTCTGCTGCCTTTTTATGCAAATTTCATGTTTTACTCCTGACTCATTTAATGTATGCCTGCTTGATGTAAATGTTAACCAAAGAGGGTCAGTAAACATCTTCATCCTAAATCATACAATGTCAAAGGAAGCGATGTGCTGTCGGCCTCCAGGTGTTGCTGGGGACACCTGTATTCATTGCGCCTTTAGGGAGATCCCCTTCATTTACATTTACATTTACGGCATTTAGCAGACGCTCTTATCCAGAGCGACTTACAAAAGTACTGTGTTCAGTCAGAATATGCATCTCTATCTAGTATAAACAGGTTTAAGTCCAAACTACTCAAGGTCAAGCACCTTCAAAAACCCAACGGTTACAGAAGACATCAGCGGAGTATTTTTGGCATGCAAGGCTCTATCTGAACCTCAGAACAAACACTGTAATGAACCACATTAACCTTCTAATGCTTCACTGAGTCAGTCCTGGCATTTCAGACTCGCAGGCAGTAACGAGGCAAACGCTACAGATCTGCCCGTCTTGCTCAGGCATCTTCCAAGCTTTGACAGAATTCCACTTCATCAACAGTGGAAACACCCAAACCCCAAGCAGTGGACAGTGAGTGTTTTCATCACTGGAAGAGCTAGAGACCAGAAGAACCATCTTGAACCTCACAAACTGCTCAAACGAAGATAATTGGTCTACCGATCTGAAAAGTAATGAAATTATTGCAGACGGGAGTTCCTCGTTTGATAATAATAGCCACAGCCTTGATTCAAACTGCTCACGCCACGTTTCTGCACAACCCACCTTCACGGTGTGAAGCCAGTTCTTCTGGGGGATGTTTTCTTAGATGTGTCATGCTCTTTTTTGTAGGAGCTGCAGTCTGATGGCTCTGCGTATGCAGTGTGTTTTATGTGAAGGACATCGTTGCTCGTGGCTTCCGTTCAGTTTGGCCATAATGCTGAATTCTGAGACCTGAACAGTCAGATCTAAGGTGACCAGCCTGAATATTACTAATTTTTCAAAAGGTTATATAATTTTAGCACCAGATTTCAAATGGAAAAAAAAAATCTACCCACTTTGAATTAAGAGCATAATATTTATTATCCCAGCATCTGCAGCCAGCCTAAAAACCTAGATGGGGAAAGGCAGAGGTCAAGGATAAGACATGAATTAAGAATAAATCCAAGTCAAAAGCACAGCAAGAGAAGAGCTTTATAAAAGACTCCAGTGCAGCACTGCAGAAACACACCACAGCTTCATTCTGCACATGGAGTGGGAACCCAACGGCACCGAATTCTGTGCTGAAGAGTTTGCTTAAAGCACTTGGTCCTCACATTCAGCAGAGAACAAAAACAGTTCTGTATCTGCAGCATACCCAGCTGTGGGCAACGGGGCAGATTCCAGTCCGCCCTACTCAAAAGGACATTCCTGAACACAGGAGTCTCCAAGCACAATACACAATTAGAGGCAAAAAATATACAACCGTATATCATCTGCCTGCTGAACGGAACAATCAAAACGCGTTTTGCACACCACAGCGTGGAGCTAACTGGCGTCGCGGCTGACGGAGCCACCTTTGACCCGAGGGTGTCCTGGGAGGAGCCGGCGTCATGTAGGCAGGGTAATGGAGTCCAGGCCTCCCTCTCCGCTGCTGCACTGCTCAGCTGTGCACCGGTTCACGGCCAGGTGTAAACAGAGAAGCGTGGAGCTGAGCGGCAGGCCTGTCCAGGACGAGAGGCCGGGAGAAGCCGGGAGAACCGGACGGTGGTGGTGGGAGGGCACGGCGCTTACGCACAGGCACAAGTCACCCACCCCAAAATCATACCCATGAGACCCCACGGCACATAAGATGCATGTTTATTTGCATTAACATATCTCCCGTGTCATTGTTAAAATACGATTTATACATTGACATCCTTCAAACCCGTACACATCTCACTGGTTACCAAACATAAGCAACCATCACACACCTCTGCTTCCAAAACAGTCCAGGTCATAATCGAACACCAGTACACAAGAAACAGGGTTGACCGAGGAGACAGATGCAGATGAAGTTAGTCTGACAGCCAGGCTGCAGTGTAATTACCCAATGACAAGCCACAGTGCTGGTGCCCCCTAGGGGCAGCTTCCCATCTGTGCGACTATTAAACACCCCGTGTGGTCAACAGTACTTAGTTGCTTTGTTTTCACACAGCAGGTTTTTTCTGCAAAGAATAAATTAATTTAGAAGCTAAATAGAAGCCAAGAAGGTGCCATGCTACAGTAATCAGTGACCAGCTGCTAAGATTAATAAGCGTCCAACAAAATAGGATAAAAAGAAACAACTGATATGTAAGGGTTGGTTTTGTGGGGAGGGAAAAGAAAAAAAAAAGTTAAGAATTCACTCTGGCAGCTAAGTACACACTTGCTACATGTCTCAGACCAAAGAAAAAGAAAAAAGAGAGAGAGAGAGAGAGAAAAAGAGAGCAACCAAAAAAAGTGAGGGTAAGAGAAAGGAAGAGAAGTATAAAATAAACAGAGACTTTCCCACCACCTCATTTGTGCAGGCAGCCCAAGGCAGTGCAGCCCTCAGAGGTGGTGTGTGTGTGTGTGGTCCCTCCACCCCACCCCCACCCTCCCTCCCACAAGCTCCTGAAGCTAATCCTCTAAAACGGCCCACTCCCAGACCCGACTCTGCCCAACAGTCTCTACGCCTTTGAGAAGGAAAATGAAAAACAATGGCTGTGGCGATGAAACACGAGCCTTTACATTTACACACCAGGCACACGAGCGGCGGACAAGACGTACCGAAGAAGGAAAAGTGGAGGAGAAAGAAAGAAACTCGGGACGGATGGAGAGACGTTACGATTTTCCTACAGTATGTGTTGTGCGGTGGCAATTGCCTTCAAAGAATGTAACAGCAACCTTGTTTGCACCGTTACGCAGTAGAGTCTCCGTCCACAGCCGTCTACAGGGCAGAGAAGTGACCAGTCTGGTTTGGTATTGGTGTCCCACGACAGACTCCGCTCTCTCATTCCAAATGGGCTGTAGAGTCTAAGACCCAGGCTGGCGTTTCCTCCAGCGGTGCAGAACAGTCATTCCTTCAGAAAATGCCTTCAGAGCAAGACAGACATGCATCTTGGCGGCCGCAGATCTGCATCATGTGCGTCCAGGCAGGGGGCTCTCACTGTTCGCTGGGGCACACACTGCGGTCCTTACAGCAAAAGTAGTGGACCACAACACCGTTCGGATACCTGGCAAAGGCACTGGGGACATTGGAGACAGATAAGCACCATTATCACCGCACCCCCTTCTGAATGCAAGTCCAATGTAAAGACGCATATTTACACGCAACCTCGTCGCATTAAATGCTAATCTTGTTCCTTACAAAAAACAAACCATAAGCACCCTGATAAAAGTCCGAACCCTAACAGACATACCTGTTACCAATTTTCTTCTTACACACACGGCAGGTCTTCTCCTCTGTAATTACACACTTGACCTGCTGATGAAAGATCCGCTCCTCCTGGACCTACGGACGCAGACACAGGGATACACGCGCAGGCAGAAGAGACAGAAAGTGAGAACATGACATTATGTATCGGAACATCCATGGCCTCCCTAGTAGACATACACCATTTCTGCTTTAAAAGTGGCACTGTGATATCTTACAACACCACGGGCAGGTGCAGTGCAACACATCCCTCTCTGAAGCTGTGCATCTCCTCACAAACGTTCAGTGCCGGGTCCCCTCCCTCCCTGGAGCAACGCACCCGCAGAAACTCAGCCTGCAGCAGGCTCTTGAGGACCTGGTGGTAGCGCTTCCTCCGGGCCTTCTCCTCCAGGACGCTCTCCAGGAAGACACGGATCTCCCAGATCTGAGTATTCGCTGGGAGGAGATCGATCGCCTGGTGCGGGGGGGGGGAAAGGCGGGACACGCGTCAATCAGCAAGCACGGTCAGCACGACGGCCTTATATGGTGCTGAAGGCATGGACTACCCAGGGTTAAACGCGAAAATAGCAGTGTGTGTGTGTGTGTGTGGGGGGGGGGGGCACAGGCTCAGCTGGCCACTAAAGAACTTAAAACATAGTTATGCAGCATTTCCATAAGCCTGAGCTTGTATTGGCTTCTCCACGGGTCACACAACCTGTCTAAGGAAACGGACTTGTAGTCATGAAGGAGATTCAAAGCACAAAGCAGCATACTAGAAGAAACATTATTCAAGCAGTCATGTCTGCTCCAAAAGGCTGTACACCTCTGAAAGACTTCAGTGACCATCTGTAAGGATTACATCAGCTGTCTGGAGCTCAATCACACGTTGCTGGATGCTTCGATCTACCCCCCCCCCCCCCCACACACACACACACACACACACACACACACACACACACGGTGTGTGGGGGGGTTTGTTTAGAGAGGCTTTTATGGGACACCCACAATCTGTGCTCAGGTCAGATACTCATGCCTCCAACACCTGAGAGCGTAAAGACCAACATGCAGCGGAGCAGCAGGCGTGAAGGTCTCTGGGCCTCAACAGGCTTTCAGGAGGCCCTAAAGGCCAGTCGGATCCCAGGTGTACAGATTTCTTCACGTTTGCCTGCTAGATGTGCCGCAATGCCAAGCCGTTCTAGTCCTGCCGAGCCGTGTGCCTGGCGCTTTAATGTGGTCGCCATTAGTGTCAGGGTGGTCCGTTAGGGCGACCCGTTGCTCACCAGCGTACCAGACTGGCGAGACGGGACTGGGCCGCCGCGGGCCTCGGAGGCTGGATGCTCCGGTTCAGCGACGGACAGACTCCAGGTTCCCGGACAGAAACAATGCTGGCTGTGGCCCCCTCACCTTGGTGGTGTTGAGCTTGCTGTGGTGCAGCTCCAGGACTTGCAGTGCAGCCTGAAGGTTGGCCTGGGGCTTCAACACCTCCATCTTAATGGGACCCAGGCAGTGGACGTCTGGAGGGGACAGGTACATGCGGAGCAGAGAGAGGTACACCTGCGCACAGAGCACGGCCACAACTGAGCCTGATATGGTCCGAGTTTGACGGGGAGGATCTTTTTCTACAAAGAGATTAAGCCCTCAGATGACCATCATCATACAAGTGTTACGTCCTGAAGTTAGACATTCAAAATTAAAGCTTGTACAAGAAGCAGATATTTTAGAGTTCAGTGAACGGTTCCCGGATTAAAACCTGGAGTAACACAGCTAGAAAGCCTGAAATAAGAGGATGACACGCGGCCGTAGGCACGAGAAGGCGAGCTGTGGAAACGGCATTAAAACATGTTAACAGATGATGTCATTTGTTTAAAGCGACACTAATCCAGACTACCTCGATAAAACGGCATCTGTGCAGGAAATACAAAACCCGCGTGTGCAAGAAAGCGCGTGTGCCTACTTACGTCTTTGCTCCTGTCTGCCGATTTGTCATAGTGCCGGCAACAGTACCTAGAAGAGGGGAAGGTGTACGTGCCAGTCAGAGTCACGTGAGCACCATGGAGAAGGTATGCAGGCAGCTGCTGATTGGTGCAGAGGCCCGGGGTGGGGGGAGGGGACTTGTGTACTCACTCCTCCGCCATGCACGTGTCCTTCAGGATGTGCACGTAGATGAAGAGCGCCTGCTCGTGCTTGCCCATGCGTCCCAGGAGCAGGGCGCGCTCCTCCAACAGACCTGAGGGGAGGAAAGGCCACATCTCAGGACGTCAGGACGTCAGGACGCCACCCCCGACCCCCGTCAGACCAGAGGGGGCGACCCACGTGGGACGGAGGTGGAAACGGCGGCCGGGAGACGACTCACCGTCAAACGGGAAGTTGCTGATGAGCGCCTCGGGCTCGTAGCAGGTGGATTCGTTCAGAAAGCGAAGCAGCTTGTTCCGCAACTCCCCGAGTTCGCCGTCCTCTTTCCCCGCCGCCACGGCTGGGACACCTACGCAGGAGAGCGCTGGATGTCAGCGTGGGTAACTCACACAGGGAGATGGACAAACAGTGCTAGACACGGTGAGCAGAACCTTTGATGGTTTCAGCTGCTTTTACACGCCTCATAAAAACCCAATTAAAAAAAAAAGAAGCTCTGGGTTACATTTCTCCAATGACACTCTCTGCCTCTCGTGCGGAAGAGCAGACGCAGTGAGGTCAGAGCTCCTGCAGCCCGTGCCGGGCGTCTGGGAGCCTGCGGGGGGGGCGGCCTGGTTCTCACCCTCAGGCAGCGAGTGCAGGTACTCCTTCATCAGGGCCTGCACCCTCTCCAGGTACAGCCGGATCAGCACGTTGTGAAACTCGGGGCCCTTCTCGTCCCACACGGAGATGATGTGCTCCAGATAAGGCATGGCCAGCTCCTTAAAGCCCTCCTTCAGGAAGTCCAGGACTCTGTCTCTGGGGAGCAGCTCAACCTCTGGCAGGTCCTCAATGAAAATCTATTACCAGCACAGGGTGGAGACAGTTACAAAGAGTCGAGCTACTTCATGATTTCGTGCTTTCCGAGCAGCTCGTAATGCTGTTTTTAAAAGTCGTCATACTCACTAGAGCTGAAACGGATTGAACCAGCAAAAGAGAAATCGCTCAAAAAGACCCTTGTATTACGTTTATATGGATAAACATTTCAGCAAACTCCAGAATCATAACACCACAGGTGAATAATTAATGAGCAGGCACCATGATCCCATAGCAGCGCAGGGACCTCAGCTCTCACCTTCAGCCCGTCCTCCGGACACATCTTCAGCACCCAGGGGGAGAACTCACAGATGATACCCAGGTTCTCTGTGCCTGTGAGGAGAGAGCGCACACACACACACACACACACGTCCAGCGCGCTGTGAGCATCGATGCATGAACAGTGCAGAGAGAAGAACCTTAGGAAAAGGGACATACTGTTTACTTGGCCAGGATGTTAATTAACACTGTGTGGAGCTCATATTTCAGCTCAACCTTAGTGAAGTGACAGATGAACACGAGTCAATGAGTCAGACCTTGAGTGCTGGCGGGGCCGAGGAGGCTGTAGCCACGCCCACACTTAAGGAGGCACTGGAGAGAGCACTTAAGGAGGCACTGGAGAGAGCACTTAAGGAGGCACTGGAGAGAGCACTTAAGGAGGCATGAACTTAAACCCTTAAACCTCAGGCTGCCTTAGAAACGGCCTTATGCAAACAAACAAACCCCCCCCAAAAAAGCTTTTTTAGCATCTAACGAGGTTAAAGTGGTTCCTATATCCCAAGCAGGTGTGAGTATGATGAGTAAATGCAGCAGGGGACAGTGTGTACGGATGTGGGTGGAGACACAGACACAGACACACACACACACACACGCACACACACACACACACACAGGTGCGCGCGGACACACTCACCCAGTCTCTGGAGATACTGCACAGTCCTCTCATGACCCTTCAGAGGGGAGTTGGCTTTAGTGGACTGATCCAGCAGGACCTGCAGGGCTACACATCACCACTGCCTTTACGCTGCTGCTAAACACGTCCTCCCAACAACCCTTCACCACTATTTCATGGACATCTTTGACATGACGCTTTTATGACAGATGTGTTCCTATGGAAAATTGTCTTGGCAGCAACACAACTGTAAGAGGCAGAATGCTGTGGTTGGCTTAAGGAAACAGAGAGAGAGAGAGAGAGAGAGGAGAGAGAGAGGGAGAGAGGGAGAGGGCGAGCGTGTGAGAGAGTCATCAGCCCTTGGCTTGTCTGTAATGCATTACGTCACTAGAACAGCTCGCTGCAGCCGTCTGATTAAAAACACTCCGAGGAAACATGGGAGGATCTGAACCCACCGAACACACTTAACATTTAAAGGAGTTCAAAATGCTTCGGCCTTTAGGAGAAATTAACAAATGCCCAAAGTGTCCATGAAGCACTACGGAAATAACGTACAGGAGGGATTCAACAAGAGAATGGCAAAAAAAAAAAAAAAAAAAAAAAGTAAAAAAAATGATATAATAAAAAATAAATAATCATGAAACAATACCCAATACTACAATATCCAATACAATCCGATGTTTGTGCAAAGACTAGGAAAAGCTAAATATAAATCAGCAATAAATTAAGAGTGGAAAGGGTCTTCCAATGAGATACGTAGATTACTCGGAAATCTCTTTTTTATGAAACATGCAATGTGTTGTAGAGGTACTGGCAGAACTTGCAATACATTGAGAAAAACAGACAATGATGAAATTTAACTGGGTACCTATAACACATCCTTCCTCTTACACCAATACCCCCTATGTCAGAGTGGTGCCATCTCTTTGTAAAGCACTTATAAGCACTAATCAACTGAAGCATTGGTATAAAGCGTAATTGCACTTTATCTTTAGGAACACTTGCTAAGTATTGCACTATACTGCATGTAGTCTTGTAGGTATTTCAGTCTTGATAGGTATTGTCTAATCTTATATTTTGTTGTCTTCTTTCTAGGCATCAGCACTAGCAACGGTTTATGGCAGTGCTTGACCTCAAGTAGTTTGGACTTAAACCTGTTTATACTAGATAGAGATGCATATTCTGACTGAACACATAGTACTTTTGTAAGTCGCTCTGGATAAGAGCGTCTGCGAAATGCCGTAAATGTAAATGTAAATTTCCACATCTCATGTTTTACTTTCCTGTCCTGTCCGTGTCTAGAATGTGCATTAGGGGCTGCGCCCCATACAGTCCAGCGCTGGGCGACCCTGAGAAGGCAGCTGGGGTGGTAGCACGTCTGTGAAGTGCAGGATATCACAGACGTGAATCCACGCGCTGAAGCTCACGTGGCTCGTGTGGCTTGTCACAGGCTCACAGATGATAGCTGTGCTATTCCAAGCTAGCTGTTCAGTAGAAGCAAGCGTCCCTCGTGCTGCATGTCAACTCACGCGCCACGGAGACCGAGGGCGTGCGTGGGCGTGGGCGTGCGAGGGCGTGCGAGGGCGTGCGTGGGCGTGCGCGTGCGTGGGCGTGGCGCGTGGCCGTGCGTGGCGTGCGTGGCGTGGGGCGGTGCGTGGGCGTGCGTGGCGTGCGTGGCGTGGCGTGCGGCGTCGTGCGGCGTGGCGTGGGTCGGCGTGGCCGTGCGTGGCCGTGCGAGGTGCGTGGCCGTGCGTGGCGTGCGTGGCCGTGGCGTGCGTGGTGGCGTGCGTGGCCGCGTGGGCGAGGCGTGCGTACCTTTCTGGTGCAGGCCCTTCTTCTCGTAGAGGATGATGAGCTCACTGTACTTGTGGGCCTTCTTCAGCACGTACTCGCTCTCCTCCACATGGCAGTGGTTGTTCTCCAGACGCAGGAGGGGCGACACCAACGCCACGTTGGTCTGGATACGTCACGGAGGGGGGGAAACCATATGGATTTAGGAGTCAGACCGAGCTCTCGTCACACCTGCTGCAAACGCTGGGAGCGTGCGAGGGACACGGGGGGGCCTTACGTGGAGGTAGCATTTGAGCAGGGTGGTGTCTATGATCTGGAGGAGTTTTTTGCGGCTTTTGATGGTGGGCGTGCCCTCCATAAGGGGGGAGGGGGTGGAGGGGTCCGAGTCATTCAGCTGCTTCACCAAATGACTGCGTTTCTATGTGTAAAAACAAAAGAAAAGAAAGGAGCAATGTAAAAGATCCCAACCAAACACCAGCCGTTTAGAAACAAAAAAGGACTCTTATTTTGGCAGTAGTCCTGGAGACGCCCGCGTGCGTGTACCTGTGTTAGGTAGTCGATGAGCGCCAGATGGGCCTTCTCTAGCTCAGCCCCAGACAGAGTGGGAAGAGGGTTGGGGTAGTGCAGCTGTTTACGGTAGTCGGCGGGTAGCAGATCTGGGTACAGGCCAATCACATGAGTGGGATCTGTGGCAGAGGGGAGACAGAAGCTGCTTAATTAGCATCACTGGTGTGTTTAACATGGCAGAGACGGCAGGAAGAAACCTCAACCCTGACTGGTCGAGTGCATCTCGTTCTGTGTGTCCCTGTGAATGTTCCAAGCACTAATCTAACTATATGTCTCCTGTTGTGCAGTGGTAACGTTGCCTCTTTTTAGATCAAGCAGCATTTACTCCAACCTTTAATTTATACTGTAAAACTTGTGTTTTCACTACAAAACTGTACAGGACTATGAGGATTTGCTACTGACCAGGCAACCTCCTCACCTGTGCCCAGCTTAGCAAAAACCTGCATGGAGTCATCGAAGCGCTTCTGACAGAAGAGATTAAAGGCATATAGATTCTGGATATGGTGAATCTGCTGCCTCTTATCACCATCAGAGTCATCCTTCATCTTCTGGAAGGTGAGAGAGAGGGGGAAAAAAAAAGTATGAGAAGAAGTGAAAAAGGATGTGGGTTTTGAACGCAGTCCTACGTTAGCTTTGATCTGAAATCCCCAAGCTCTATAAACACAAGGAACCCTGCAGGACGGAAACCAGCAACGACAAAAAGTAACTAACGGCTGTGACTAATTTTAGCACTCTGCTCACGTGAAAAGGAGCGTCAGAATCACTGCCAGAATCAAACCTAAAGCAACACCTCACAGGCTACCATCTCACAGACACGTCAGGCCCGTGACCGCGACGTGCCACACACGAAACCGCTCATTTCCTAATGAAGAACCCCAGCAGGTAACTAAACGGCTAAGCGCTCGCGTAACCCCGGCTTGCCCCTAACGTTGCCACGGCGCTGCAGTGAGGTCACCAGGTGATCGGGGCTGAACTCACCGCCAGCTGGAGCGCCAGCTCAAACTGCTTGTCCTGCAGCAGCTGGCGGATCTGACTCGCTATGGAGACGGGCACCAGGCGCCAGACAAAATGGTTGCTGGCCACGTACACTATATTGGGGCTGAGAGAGAGAGAGGGAGAGAGAGGGAGAGGGAGAGAGGGGGAGAGAGAGAGGGAGAGGGAGGGCGAGAGAGAGAGGGAGAGAGAGAGAGAGAGAGGGCGAGGGAGAGAGAGAGGAGAGAGAGGGAGAGAGGGAGAGAGAGAGAGAGGGAGAGAGAGAGAGGGAGAGAGAGAGAGAGAGAGAGAGAGGAGAGAGAGGGAGAGAGGGAGAGAGGGAGGGCGAGAGAGAAAGGCGGATGAGAGGGGGAAAGCAGAGGTGGCGGGGCAAAGCCTCACACGTCGGGACAAACACCGGGCGCATGACGTGGTCTGCGCGAGACACGCGGGACGTGCCTCACCCGGCGGAGGTGATGAAGTGCGGCCTCTGCAGCTCCACGCTCTGCACAAGCAGCCTGGGCTCGAAGGTGCGGATCTCCACGTAGCGCGGCAGCACTGCGATTATGTAGGGAGGCTGGTGCTCTGGAGGTGTAGAGGAGAAAGAGGAAGGAGAGGCTGGCAGACACACACACACACACACACACACACACACGGTGCCCAGAAAACCCAAGGCTGCCTTTGGCAGACCGACAGCACACTCTGCATCCCAGAATAGTTGACAAATATTATTTACTGCCTCATTTACATTTAGCCCAGATTACCCACTTATCCACAGATGGTAAAGGCAGCAGGAGACGGTAGGATGACCTACATGAGGAGGCATCGTTTAAAAAATGAATAAAAAATAAAAAGCTTCAGTCGTCTGATAAACACGTTACGGAGAAGAAACAACACACAACATTGAGCCTTAAAAGCAGACAATATAATATTGCTTGAAACGTAGATAATACTCTGAATGATTTACTAAATGTCTGAGGTGACCTGCTACCATAATCCACTCGGGATTGAATTTTGCCAATAATTAAATAGTTTTGTGGATCTGCCTTAATGAATGTGCAACTTTTTTACTTAAGGGTGCAAAATACTCGGAGGAGTAAATGCCAATAAGGTCTATTTAGCACCTACAAAGTAAGTTAGTCCTGCCAATCCTGAAAGTATATTTGAGAACAGAGGTTGTAGGTTTTGCAAATGTTCTGAAAGGAAAACTGTTCATGTTTCCCGTACATCTCTGAGATCCAAACTCACCATGGCTACCGAGAACATTTACCACAAACAAACGCCTTGTTTAAAAAGTGTATCTGCACATGATGTCATATATGCAATCATCACCACATGCAATGTACTGACCTTCCCACACAAACGAACACTCTTTATTTGGGATCTCAATAGACCAGAGCCTGAGGGTTTCTGAACCGAGTCTGACTCTGTTGGTAAAATGCAGCTCGTCAGAGAACCCAAAATCCCGCCGGCCCAGGCAGGAAATCCAGACTGAGCCAGAGAGCAAACATGAGTAGGTTTCCCACCCCAGCCAGAGGCAGATTGAACAGAGGACCAAATCCCCTCAGACTGAACAGAGGACCAAACCCCTTCAGACTGAACAGAGGACCAAACCCCTTCAGACTGAACAGAGGACCAAACCCCTTCAGACTGAACAGAGGACCAAATCCCCTCAGACTGAACAGAGGACCAAACCCCTTCAGACTGAACAGAGGACCAAACCCCTTCAGACTGAACAGAGGACCAAACCCCTTCAGACTGAACAGAGGACCAAACCCCCTCAGACTGAACAGAGGACCAAACCCCCTCAGACTGAACAGAGGACCAAACCCCTTCAGACTGAACAGAGGACCAAACCCCTTCAACACTTTCCTTATGCGCAGAACAGACATTGAGGCCATGATACTCCTCAGTCTGCCCAAACCAATAATGTCCATGTCAGTAAAGAACTGTGGGGCGTTCTGTTTCAGCTTTAAGGAGCCATTTCCCCTGCCATACCAAGCCTTCTTTAAGCTGGGACAAAATGAAAATAAATGCATTTTCACTGTAAGCAGAGAAAGAGTGTTTTCCTCTTACATATACATGGATCATGTGTTCTGTGATACAACCAATTAATGATCAAGACTGGGGCGATGAACATAAAGGACAGCTGGTGCTTTGAGAAAACTAAACAACCATGTGCTCCTGGCCCACATCCACTTCACTTAAACGTAGCAATCGTCTGCCCCTACTGGAGTGTGAATGAACTGCAATGTGCAGCGTTTACTTTTATGTTTAAGTTAAAGTAATACTCTATATTACTTTAACAGAAACCTGATCATTTAATTTGTAAATCTGACTTTGAATAATATATTGTGTGTGTGTGTGTGTGTGTGTATGTATGTATGTATGTATGTATGTGTGTGTGTGTGTGTATTTCTATGCGTCACAAAATGTAACTCCTTTCGGAAACAAGGCCTGCTTATTTTGACCCTGAAAATCAGATCTTAACCACTGGACATTCTGATGATATTCACGAGAGGACAAAACAGAAGTAGAGCTGACTAACATGGAGCAGCTTAAAGAGGAACATTAACCCAAGACCGCAGTACGGCTCTGAAGTCATACCCATTGCGACAGGGATGTCAGTCCAGTTGAGGGCACATTTCTGGGTACACACTCCTTCCTCGTTCAAGACAACGGTGAGGTCATCCTGACCCACCGCCACTTTCCCATCAGCCAGTGGGGCTACAAGCGGTTCCAGCTGCTTCCCTGTTGGGAACAGCTCTTTGATTGAGCCACGCCCATCCATCTGCAAATGTAAAAGGAAAATAAACATTCCTGTAGGTGGAGGCAAAAATCTGCATGCTAGGTTGTTACATTTTTTAGATAAATCAAATATATTTGTTTGTTTTAAACAAACTTACCCGGATAAGATAGTAATCACGCTTAAAACCCACACATATGGAATTTTCACACCAAGCCATGGATTTAGGAATATCTGGAGCTGCGAAATCTCCCTATAAAAGAAAATAAATGTATTCTTAATGTAATTGTTCTTCACACAAAGGTAGCCAATGAACAGTGCTTTGATGTTAAACAGGTTCCTGCAACAAACAAACCTGTAACTCATGGAACTCCCTGTCCTTCCAGTAATAGAGCTGCAGCTTTTTCCTGACAGCAACACACATCCGCAAGTTTGCCTCGCCGGAGCTGGATTGCTAAAACGAAGGGAAAAAGGAGCTAAAGTTTAAGAAAACGAAAAAGAGGTCTTTAGCAGACAGCAGCGATGGCTCATTCACTAGGAAAGAGATGCGATGAAGTTAGATTACTAGTATTATTAGTAATGGTACAATGATTGGTTGACTACAGAATTAATGGGTCATGATGAAAGCTTTCATTGATTTACAATCATGTCAGGAATGGTAAGCAGAAAGCTTGTCGTAGGCTACTTCAAACCAGTAAACTGCAAATGCACACTGGGTAAAAGTTGTTCAAGTTGTTGAGAAATGTTGTTCAGGAAAAGAAACGTATGGTGGGTTTTGATGAATCACGTGCCCGCTCCGGTACAAGACTGATGATGATGATGATGCTGCTGATGATGATGAAGAGGGGATTGAACAGCATGTGGACTCAATGTAACGCATTATGTTTACAAAAAATAAAGTACTATAAGGTATGAATAAAGACTAGAACGCCGATATAGAATAAGCACAAATACTTTCCACTATGCTAAAACTGACAGGTCAAAGTGCTAAGACTGAGGTTGAGAGTCATTCCACGTGCAGGAGACAGGAGCCAGCGTCAGTAGCACTCGGTAATGGTATAAACAGAGAGAGCGTGACTTCAATTGGGTTTTAAATGATCAAATTCCAAAAGACACACACAGTAACTCGGCACTAGAGGTCCTTACAGTACACACCTGCAGGTCACAGGCAAAGAGTGTCGCTCCTCTGGCCTTTGACACCACAGTGATTTGCTGGAATGTGAGCAGGTCATGGACATGGATGTTATTCTCTGAAATAAAAGTGAATAACAGTGAACATACACTACAAAACTGCACAGTACGTCAGTCCACTGCAAGCCACACACACAACAAATGGACTAGAGGAAACGGGCTAAATCTGCTTGAGCAAGATAAAATAAAACACAAAGCCTTACCCAACAAACTGACCAGTATCTTGTACTGGGCTACAACGAACAGCTGATGGCACAAAAGAAAATGATCAAAGAAAGTGATGTCATTGTACACCTCCGACTTGAGCAACACAGGCACTGATGAAAGAACGACATTCATCTAAAAATAATGACCAACACATATCTAATCTCTTAGGAGAACTTCAAAGTGTTTTAGTAGCTGTTCTATCTTTACACAGCGAGAAGAATACCTGTTGGATTTTCTTTGAGAAGTTCTTGTTGGATTTCTCCAGCGTTACCTCAAATCTATTTGTACCTATCAAAGTTGAGAACCATGAAAAAGGAAATGAAATTAGAAATCACATATAAAGCACATAGCGTCTGTGTTTAATACAAGAAAAAAACACACCTGCATCCTTCTTGATTCTGTAAAGGAGGAGATGCCCTGGTTTTGTCCCAACCAGTAGCCAATCCTCTACAATAATACAACAGTATAAAGTATTATGATGTGTTGTGGCGATAGAGTGGGAACGAATATTTTCTCCACAGGAGACTTGGTTATATACTCAGCTATAGTGTTTATTAAATCTATAATTCATTGAAATGCCTGCACAGTCCGTGCAACCCTAAAGAAGTAAGTCGCTGCTTCTAAACTTGACGCGTAGTAAGTTATTCAAGATAGACATCTAAATATTTCATGACCACAAAGAGAAAACATGTTAACGATGTCTAATCAAAACAACTCTTACCCCAGGCCGCGAGACAGTCAATCTGAAGGGGCAGTTTCTCCAAAATAGGGACGGGCTCGTATGCGTCATGCATGGTGGCAGTGTGGATAGTCTGTTCAGTGTGGCAGTGCTGAATTTCTTAACACAAACTCTGCAAGTAGGATTGCTCTCAAAGAAACATGTAGCTGACACGGAAGCTGATGGATCGAAAACAAATAGCTAGCTAGCTACCTGGCTAAGGGCACCAGAACGTAGCTTGCTAGCTAACCAGCTTGTTAAAACGCACAAAAAAAAAAACTAGTTCAAATGGTTAATTTGTCACGTCCATCCTCTCTCGTTGACACGCCAACTGTAAGAATTTAGATAATGCCAGAAATTAATCAATAAAAGGACGCAGCAAGAGCTAGCAGACACTAGCTAGCCTGTCTGGATGCCATACTTTGGCCCCACTGTCAACAAGCTAGCTGGCTAGCTACAACTGTCTACAATTACTGCTTACTTGAATAAACGCATTTCATCCCATATTTTTTGTTTTGACACGAAGTTGTACGTGTCTCCAGACCACCAAAACAATAACTAGACTCCAAGCAAACAATCTCCAGGGTAGCAGTTTGTTAGCCAGATAAGTAGCTAGCTCGCGCACTCAGCTTCCCGAATGGTTCTACTATGACAGGCACGTGATCAACGTCAACGCTCACGAGAGCCGCAGCTTGCAGCGCATTTTCATGGTTTCGCTACATCAGATCAACAAATCTGTAATACTCCAGCTGTTCTACCGAGGTGACGTGCCAGTCTAAACATCTGATCTGTATGTACTACAGCTATTAAGACAACACAAAAACACGATAGGTTAAAAGACAAAATATCTTTTAATAACATTCAGCTGTATCTCCAAGAGGAGTCAAAAATCAAAAACCCCACAGAAACTGCAAAAGCAATAAAATACAAAAAACGTAATACACAAAAATACTTTTACCCAAAACAAAACTCTTTTATATAATAATCACTATCCATAAAATAGAAACCATATGCAAAACTGATAAACATACTTTATTTCATACAACCTGAATCTCAAAAAGAAAGGCAAGCTCTGACTAAGTTGTACAATTTTGGCAAAAACAAAATAAAGTTACCCTGGCCAGTAGTGTAATGTGCATTACCAGCATATCTGCAAAGGCTGAAGAGTCCTCACCTGAGGAAAGGCAGCCATTCCTTGGCTAGACTAGAGTACCACACAACTAGAATCCCAACATTTCCCAGCAACATAATACGTATAGAAAAAGAAAAAACCTTCATTTGGGAGTTTACACCACAACCTAGAATCATTTCTGCAGTTTGCTGCAGGCCAAAAATGGATGCGCTGACATAAACAAAAATATTTGCTTTCAGACATGAGTTTTAATGGAATAACATCTGACATAATTTCACAAGTCCGCGGATGCACTGGTGAAATAACAATCGTGCCTCTTTGCCTAATCCATCTTGGATCTTTCCATCTTGGTTTTGAGAAGCTCCTGGCAGGAAGAGAAGGGGACAGATAAGTACATGAACAAGGTCTGTCGTGGCACTGCGTGTAAATGATAAACATGTGACATATGGCATATGATAAACATATGGTCATGAGACACAGGACAAAGAATGAGCCACTTTACCTCCTCATCATCCAAGACCACAGGCAAAGCTCTGTGAGAAAGAGAAGTGGTACATTAGATGCATAGTAATAAAAGTATGCACTTCCATAAATGAGCAAAACCATACCACAGAAGCTAAATGTACGCACACACGCGAAGCTAAATGCACACGCACACGCACGCTTGCCTCCCTGCCTTTATGCTTGCCTCCCTTTGTCTCGGTTACAATACATCAGAGTACATTTTCATTGGCTGCCAAAGGCCTGGTGTTGGACTCATACTCACACGTCCACTACAGTCGTGGGGATGTTGTCCTCCACCCACTTCAGTTCTTCGTCCTGAGAGCTCTGTGGAACACACAGTAGTAGTTAAGTGCAGTAATGGGGTCCCTTTAACACACAGAAGGGTTTAAGAGCAGTAACGGGGTCCCTTTAACACACAGAAGGGTTTAAGAGCAGTAACGGGGTCCCTTTAACACACAGAAGGGTTTAAGTGCAGTAACGGGGTCCCTTTAACACACAGAAGGGTTTAAGTGCAGTAACGGGGTCCCTTTAACACACAGAAGGGTTTAAGTGCAGTAACGGGGTCCCTTTAACACACAGAAGGGTTTAAGAGCAGTAACGGGGTCCCTTTAACACACAGAAGGGTTTAAGAGCAGTAACGGGGTCCCTTTAACACACAGAAGGGTTTAAGAGCAGTTACTGGGTCCCTTTAACACACAGAAGGGTTTAAGTGCAGTAACGGGGTCCCTTTAACACGCACGCTGTGTCCAGGCTTGCACATAAGGACATTTAACTTTTATCTTTTTTATGTTAAAAATGCTGGGATTACTGAAAAAGAATATTTTGAGCTAAATTATGTATTTTTAACTATTTGGGGGGATCTTATTATGAATAAGATTCAATATATTCACCCCAAACAATTTCTAATCACTTGTGCACACAAACTTAAGCACTGTTGACACTGTTGCGGTAGGATACACAGAAGATTAAAGAGTTACTCAGATTTGCATGCAATGTAGGAATCAAAGGAGTCTTTCTCACTTCTTTGCCGAGGAGCTTCTGGCTGGCGTTTGTCTCAGACTTCACCCCCCTTATTTTCATGCCCTCTGAAGACAGACGAGGTGGTATTAAGGCGAACCAGCCTCATTACATCAGTACATTTCTTTATATAAATTCTGCTTTTTTGGGTTTTTGTGAAATGTCATACCAACCAAATCAACACATCAAACAGTTTTGCATGTTAAACAGTTTTAAGTGTTTTTTTAAATAAAGTTTTAGCATTTTGTGTATAAAGAATCTAAAAGCTTGAATTATTTCCTCATATAAAACGACATAAATTTTACCAAAAGCTTCATTAAGCATAGGCTCCTTTGCATCTTCCTCCTCATCATCCTCATCGATGAGTGGTGAATGTGAAAACCTATACAAAAAAATTCCTTTATTTCAGCTCATTCACTCATATAGGCATGCAGGAAGAGGGAGAGTTCAGCAGGACTAAGCACTGGAAGACATGGCTGTCACTTTACCATACAAGCAGGATCCTAAACTTATAGGGGTGTCATTATTGTTTGAAAATGCTTCATGCTGGCAATATCCTCACTAAATGATGTGTCTCCAAAGCGATTCTAACCTTTGACTGTTGACAGAGGGTCGTAGCAGTACCATGATGACCAGCAGGATGGTGGAGAAGAGCAGCCTCCAGAAAGCGTCGTCCATCCACAGGTCTCTCCAGCCCTGACGAAGCAAGAACGACACTGAGCCAGAGAACCTCACAGCAAGACACCTACACTGTACCTGCCCACAGGGCCACTCTAAAGAACGTCCTACTCACTGACTGGCAGTCTGCCAGCTTAAACTGCCTGGTCGTCCACACGATGAAGACGATGGAAGCTGAGTGGTTAAACACACAGAGCAGAACATTAGTGTGCGGCCCTGACTTCCACGCGCGTTTACAAGTCTCTTCCTCTGGGAATGGCATGGCCTTACCCAGCACGGAGAAGATGAGGGTGTTGGTGAAGTGCTGGTACAAGGAGAGCTTCACCACGTTCCGACGGAGCTTGAGGAGCCGAGTTGTCTGAGACAGACTGATGAAGACGTGAAGACCACTGGTTAAGGAGCAGGACACTCTGGGTTCCCTCTCGCACAGGGGGGATGACGTGAGCAGCAAGACCACCCAGTGGGGGCCATATTCAAAACTAAAACTTATAAATCACATTGCTGTTCATTATTGCATTGTCATATTACTACCACATTTTTAAAACAGCGTTTGCTGACATAAATGCTAAATAAAAGAAACTGCCTTAAATAATCATAAAGTTCAGTTTAAAACCCCATGGACAGCTTAGATAGACAGTTTATCTGTCTATCTAAGAAAATCTAAAATGCATCTGAAGACAAAATATATTGCCCATTCTCTTGATGCAAATACACACACAGACGCATACCCCATTGTTTTACAGAAAGCAAATATTAGCATACTCTCTGACACAGTGTGTGGTTGGAGTATATAGACTGGCCAAGGCAGATCTGTGTCTGCTCAAAAGGATATCCACCACATGACACAGGAATCAATAAGGGACAGACTCAGATTAGCAAGAAGAGCCACTGTGCCATAGAAACCCTGCACAAAACACACACACACACACACACACACACACACACACACACACACACACACACACACAGAGTCAGTGTTCAAGTTCTATAACAAAATAACATTTCATTTAGGGGGGGGGGACTTCAATCATGACTGCTCACCCCTGTGACCCTGAGGACGCCTTCCACGGAGGAGAAGAGCAGATAGAGTACAGCTACGGCCACCAGGCGGGGAACGGTAGTACCTAGCCTGGGCCTGTCACCAAGAGACACAGAGAAACGTCCAAAACAGCCTGGGAACAAGCACGCCTCACAATCACACAAATGTAAAACGACTGCCTTAAAGTCTATCGGTCGCACTGGAAAATTACATATTAACAGTGACCCACCACCACACGATGGCATGTGATCACTTCTGCAGCCCGAGGGGCAGGGAATGGGGCAGGTGTACTCACTTGACAATGCCATAGCCTAGGCTGACTATGATCACCAGCACACGCGCTAAGGATCTCTTCAGTGCAGACAGCAGCTCAGCAAAGATAACAGCACCTTGGTCTGAAAACAAGACCGTCTTTTATTTTTAAGCTCGAGCCTCTGCTACAATCCAATCAGCGCCCAGAAGGGTGAATGACGACAGTGGGGCGACTAACTGTATTCTCCGTGGTATCTGATGCTCTGGTACTCGGAGTAGAAGACAGCCTTTTCCAGCATGCCCAGGACAATCACAGCGCCGATCCAGAACTGGATCCTGAGCAGGTCGCGCCAGTACAAAGCCATCCAGAGGAGCCACAGAGCTCCAAACAGCACGTACACGATGCACATGGCCATGAAGAACTGTGGGGAAACAGCCTGACTTAGTCACTGTTGCCAGGGTAGCTTGTTGCTATGGCACCTATTAAACCACTGGAATTTCCATCGTCATAACATTGAGGTCCTAGTAGCTTTCAGGTTGTCTTAACACATTCACGATTTGAGTCGGTACTCACCATCATAAGAGGCCAATCCGCAGGTGAGGAGTACTCCCGAGACCCTTTCATCTGTATCGTCACTGCAAACACGGACAGGCAGACATGCAAAAAGACATCTCCATAAAGGGCTAAATGTACTAACTATGGTAAGCAGGCTAGGAGAAGGCACCATAGAGAAGAAAGAAACAAGCAAAAGGATGCCTGAAAGCCAGTCAAAAAGTGTCCTACTCGTAAATGAAAAATAATCCTGGGAATCAGGAGATACATCCTCCTCCTTTGTCTCTTGGGGAGCTTTACTGGAATTTGGACGTTTCTCCTGCTCGACCTTCACAATGAACATGTAGGGACTGTCCAACCATGACTTGGCAACTGCAGAGACATCCTGAATGGTACAGAACACAAAAACATACTCCAGCACTGATTTAACACATATTAGTATCAATAATCAGTGTCTGGGCCAGATCAAAGCCTGATGATTACTGAAAAGCTACTTCAACCAGCACGTTGGCTACAGCTTTATAAAGCATGTGATTTTTTAATGTTTTTAATGTACAGATTAACAAAATCTGAACTGTATAAATTAAATTAAACCCTGCTCACCGGTTTGTCGTGTCCCAAATGTGCTCTTTGGTTTGTAACCTTTTCCCCCTGTGAACAGAAGAAGCTGGTTAGGATAGGGGATAATAATAAATACCAATCGATAAATATATTTGATTAAAAATAAAGTATTTTTGTTGAGTTCAAGGTACAAATAGACTGCTGAGGAACTTACTTCATTGTTGAGATATTGAACTGGCTGAAATTCCTCATAATAAAACTGCAAAACAAATCAAATAAACATTTACAACAATAAATATAACTGTCAGAATTATTGGCACACTTGTTAAATGGATATGGGGAAAATGTCTGTTGTTTATTAGCTTTACAGTAAAAAGAGAGACATAAATCTGGCTTTCGGTGAGGTACAATTATTCCAAATAAAAAATACAAATCTAGGAAAATGAAACATTTTCTCTAAATGTGCCAGAATTACTGGCAGCTAAGTATTCATTTTAGCGCACCGTCACAGTGCCAGAAGAGAAGATCACACAGGGTGACTGGAGACGACCCTTTATACATTGTGCCTGCACTGTATAATAACCATTTTAAATCCTTTCTTTACATAGCAGCTCTACTTAGCCTACAAGGCTAAGAATGGACCAGCACCTCCATACATGGTGGCAATGGTCAAATCCCGATCTGTACCCAGAGCTCTTCGAGCTTCAAGCACAGCTCGGCTTGACCCACCATCTCTCAGAACACGCTGAAAACATGCATCCAGACTTTTTTCAGTTCTGGCACCTCAGTGGTGGAACGAACTTCCCCTGAGTGTCCGAATGGCAGAGTCTCTTGCTGTTTTTAAGCGAAGACTGAAGACACATCTGTTTCAAGAGCACTTAAATTAAATTTTACTACACTAGCATTTATTAAATATTTGTGATTGTAATGACTTTTCTTGCTTTTATCTTTTAAGTAGGGTTTTCTCAGTATATATTTGAGTATATCTAGGCGTCCATACTGACTGTATCTAATAATATCTTTGCTTAAAGTTTCTTCCTGATTTTAGCCTAAACTAACTAGCTAGAGATTTTGTTCTGAGTAAAACAATGAAGCACTTTTTGTAAGTCGCTCTGGATAAGGGCGTCTGCTAAATGCCGTAAATGTAAATGTACTCTCTTTAAGGTGGAAACCTCCTCCTCTAAGGATATTATACTACAGATTGTAAAGTCTAAAAAGTGTACCATGCATCATTCTGGACACTACACATTGACAGATGTCAACTCGTGTTTCCCCAACACAGCTCTCCTCTGTTTAGCCGCAAAACTCCAAAAATCACCGAAATGAAAATTATTAGTCTTCACATTTCTGATTTCCCGAAAATTAATATTGGCACCTAATACTGTACTGACATCATTCTAATTTAATCATGTAATATGGGCATCACTGCTGATAATAGTGATATAACAGCATGATTGTCATTACTCTGAGGGTGGCCTAAGGTGCTGTTTAAGATCACAGCACAATTTCAGGCTCAATACTTCTGAGCCAAATGTGTCCATTTGGTACCTTGGGATTGAACAGAGACGAGCAGCTCTCAAAGTAGATTTGGCCCTTGCTGTAGAGACCTGTCCAGTTCTCCTTCAGCATGTGGTCCCATCCAAACATGGTTAAAGCTTGACTGTCCTAGAAGCACAGAAGCATAGAGGTGTGTACACAATGGTGCAGCGTGTCAAACCTACAAACAGGAAGTCAGGAGTGACAAGCGTTACTTGCAGATCTGGTTGCCATGCACATTTCCTGGTTTCACAATTTATAACAAACTAGCTTTTTAAAAACATTTACAGACTGTGTCTTTAAATGACTGAAGAAGAATACCCCCACCCCAAAGAGTAATTTACCCACACACCCGATTCTCAAACATTCGTGTTTACTCAGCTTTCTTATTCTTCTCTGAGACGACTTCATAAACACCTACAGCCAAAGTAGCTACTACAGCCTCATAATTTTTATTTATGAGAAATTTTCTTATTGCTTATAAATCTGTGGAAACCTTTAGCGTGACAATTGTCAGCATGCTGTTGTCTAAAGTGAACTTTACAACTCTTCAGTGAGAAATTATGGTTAAGAAGTCATGCTGGAATGTCTGTTCTTAAATGTATGCAGAGGCTAAGAGAACACCACAAACTGTTCAGAGGTGTCACTGTAATAATCTGGCCATGCTTTTGTTTACTTTTTATTATTAGCATTATCCTATACCAATTATTAACTCAATGGAAAAACTATACCCTCCCTAAAGAGGGGCAATACATGTGTAAGCCATACCTGTTGCTACATGTGGGTTAAAGGCAGATCGATATCCCCATGCTTACCATGGCGCTGAGAGGGGAGATCTAAGTTTACACTCTCGTTTGTTGGAAAGCTCTACTATCCTGCCATATATGACCATCACACACCCAAGCCATGAAGGGTACGGAGGGTGCGGAGGGTGTGCTCCCTGCTCCAGGAGTTTACAGGTGCGGATGGAGAGGTGTGGCCAATACTCACAGGGGTGTTGAAGACTTCATTATAACAGATGGAGGAGCGGAGGTACCAGCTAATTTTAAAGGCCAGATTCTTTTCTTTACACGCGGCCTCGTCTCCCTGAACTGTAGGCACAGGGAAAAGAAAGATTAGAATGATCTGCATTGTGTGTGTTTTTAAGCATACAAAACAGGTTTCAGCCAGAATAACAAACACAGAATGACAATAGGATGAACGTATTATGTGGAGAGGTTATTTGTAGGGTTAATATATTAGGGCTTTTGATGGTTTTTATTTCTGATGGTAGACTGAGGTAAAAATGTCACCCTGAATATAACATTCATATATAATAAGTTATTTATTTATTTATACAGCTTCCAGATTCATTGCTACAAAACTGCTTTATTATTGTGCTTAGACTGAGTAAGTTAAAGTATATTGGTTTACACATAAATTAGATTTAAAAAAACATCTGGATTATTATTTTACAATAAGAAAAGCTACATTTCAGAAGTGATTTACAGCAGAACTCACATGTCATGTAGATTGTGGTGTTGGCATACAAGGTCTTACGAAAAATGGCATCTTTATTCTGAAAACAGAAACATGTCAATTTTAACATTTTTATGGAACTGTTTTGATTTATATACCACCATTATTATTTTTAACCCGCTTTAATGACTTTGTTTTAAGTTTTACAAGCTGAAAATGACAAACTGTTTAAAGTCCTTAAATAATATTACCTAATTATATAAAGTAATGATATTATATTAAGTAATATAGACTATGTGTAAAGATTACTGAACCTTTTATTTATTTTTTTTACGACCACAACTCTAATGGCCCGTGCAGGCTTGCTAAAATAAAGCATGGACATGATGTGTAGATTACAAAAGTTACCAGCAAGCAAGCAGGATACAGAATGAACATGCCATAGAAGAGGAAAAGAAGCTGCCTCTGAATCTAAATCTGAGGGATTCCTAAATTAAACGAGAAGGTTTAGCCAGCAAAGTTGCATTGTATTCCACCAATCAACAACTCTGGATAGTCCCTGATTGCCTGGATACGCCAGGCTGGCAAGTCATTCAGAAACCTCAAATCTAGCACCGCTTTGAAAATTCCATTCTGGATTGTTTGGTCTAGTTAGTAAACTGATATGCTTAATATATTAATATGCCTTTGGCACGCTGCATCGATTGTGTTACAGCACAATACGTAAACTCCTGTGTCCGCCCGGATTTACACCTCTCCTCCCATGATCCATCACCCACGATGAGGTCAAATTTATTCTGCCAACTTGGCTTTAAAAATAAAACCCTGCCAACAGATCCACGCCGGCGAAAACACACGCAGCACAACCACATTCGACGTTGCACTTCCTTACAGAGATGGAAGTCATTAAAAAAAATGAAATACTTAAAAAAAAAAAGTTTACAAATAAGACGTCAGCAGGAGAATTAACCACACGCCGAGGACGACGGATGCTGCTGCAGTCCACTGTACTCGGAACTGGATTATCCAGGTGTTGCAGCAGCAAGACGCCAAACTATTAGGACACCAGCACCCCGTCAGGCGCTAGCGGGTTAGCCGACAAGCTAACTGAAAGATGCAGACGTCTCAGATATCACATATAACAGTCCCTTTACGTCGCCAGTGTACTGTGACAACTTACCAAACTGGGGTCTATATTCCACAAAGAAACCTCTGCCCCGAATGTGCTGTATATCGACGATAAAAACAACGACAACAGAAACACGGAAGCATATGTCATTTTCACGTCGTCTAATGCCAGCGGCTCCGCGCTCGCGGCCTCCCACGGGAAACCTGCGCCGCGTCAGCTGCGTGGACGCCGCGTTCAGCCAATCAGCGACCAGTTCACGGCCCCCTCATTTTCTCATGAGTCGCGTTCAAGACTTTGGTGAAAAGTGGGATAATGTGACTCCGATTTTTGGTTGTTCATACCGTATTACGTTTTTTTTGTTTGTTTGATTTGTTTGCTTTTCATCACTGTGAAGTTTGGCTATCGACAAAATAAGGACATAGGAAACAAACATAAAATATATTGTTTGTATGTATTTTCGACACAAGCAGTGGGTTAATCTATTAAGTGGTTATGACGGATGGACAAGTGGAAAGTTTGACATTTCTAGAAGCTCATGAATGTTGCATTTCTCCCCCCATCCCCACCCGCTTCGTCCACTCGTCCTTTTAAGCACATGACTGTAATTTCCGGGAACTGCCGATGTCATGTTTTACTTTAGTCGGTAGGGGGCAACTCTGAGGTAAGAGATGTGCTAGAGCTTCAAGTCGTGCAACGGCATGTTCTGTATTGCTGCAGAGTACAGAAGTCGCAGTGTTTTTTCTCTCATTTAGATTTCTGTTTCCCGATGTTATTATTAGATTATAATACTGACGTCTACGTACCTTTCTTACATACACTGCTTCGAAGTTCCGATAGAGGAGGCAGTTGGTAAGACCAAAAAATTCATATTCATCTAGGCCTTCTCATATAGCACATCATTGCACTCTCGCAAATGTTTTGATTCTACTGGGTTGTCATAGGTTTTTGTGTATATATACACACATACACACACACACACACACACAGGTGATAATAGATAGTTACTGCAACGTTTACATCTGTCACTACAACTTTTCACTTTTCTACTCTCCTTGTCATACCGAACGTTGCTGGCACCCGGGCTTTTAGTAATTATCACTGATCACTGTTGTTATGACTGTGGTCCCTAGTAACAATCTGATTATTCACTAATATTATTTACTACTACCTCATATCTCTGTTAGTGCAATAACACTGATGCTGCTATAATCTCTATGTCTTTTCAGATCTCTCTTGTGTTGTTGTACCTTTATCTCATAGTATGCATAGTCTTCATATATTGCCGTTATCACTTATTATCTGTGGTTAATATCTCTTCTGTAACACCTATTGTATTTATTTTGATTATTGTATGTTCATACGTCATAGCACATACTTCATATATGTACATAGACTGATATATACATAGCTCTATATACAGCTGTAACATCAGCTGTATATACTTTGGTAATGCATGTGTGCAATGTGTGTAATTCTGTGACCGCGCAATTTGTTTATCTTCTGAAAAATATCTTGTGCAAAGGCAGTAAAAATGAATAAACATTTGGGGGTTATTTGCATGGTCCACTGAAGTGACATAAGGTAAGTTTTGTGTCACTTGAGCGTAATGCTTGAGTGAAATACACCCCAAGATGCCATTTTAGTAGCTTGTGTTGGAGGGGCCTGACAGAGCAGTTCACACAGTGGTGATTATAGAGAGGAACCTCTGGCATCATTTCCAAGCCACATAGGAACGAATGCAGAGCAGATTGGGAAAATGTGTTAGCCCACCCTTACGAAACACTGTGGAAGTGTGTGGGGTAGATGAATGTTCTTTTGGAGGTGGTGAGGAGGCACAGGAAAGCAACAGGGAGTGGAGACACTTCCAGCCTTCAGTCTGAGCGCAGTGACTGTTATATTTTCCAGCATGGCAGCTCTAAACACAGGGAGCCGCTCTACTGGGTGAAGGCTCAACGTGATCCTCCAAGTGACTGGTGAGCGGTTGCAGGCTTCGCACTTTTGGAAGTCTCGATACGTTTTTTTTTTTTTTCGTTGGCTACAAAGCAATTACCTGTGATTTATCGTGTCTTGTTTCTCTGTCCAGGAGTATGCCCATCCTCTCGGGGCTTCAGGCGCTGTATGAAACCAGAGCAGCAAAACTGGACACCCTCTCGTGTGAGAAGTAAGGGTCAGCTGTTGTTCCTGAGGGCCCTGCCCCCCTCACACGCAGAGAGCCGTGTGCGGGGGAGTAGTGATTAAATATAGCACAGCAAGGCAAGGAGCCCATGAGCTCTCAGTGGAACAATTGTCGAGTGGGCATGCACTGTGTTACACCCCTGACCTGCTGACAAAGCTGCATCTTTTAATAAGCTGAAGAACGTCTGTTGTTGGTTAAAGAGTTATAGGTTTTCGTGAAGGACACACCTCCTCTGTATTCTGTCCATTCTCTGTAGCTGGTGTGTCTCCCTCTGACTCTTGCTCTCTCTCTCTGTCTCTCTCTCTCTCTCTTTTTATAGTCTTTCTCACAGATAAAGGCTCTCCTTCAACCATTCTGATGTTTATTATGTCATGGCTAGAGAGCGAGTGAGACGGAGGGAAAGTTTAGACACCTGCTTCTCCGTGTAGAGTTACATTACCTTTGTGACTTGGCTCTGTGGAAGTTACGTTACCTTTGTGACTTGGCTCTGTGGACTCGAGAGTGTGGCTGGGCGCCTCAGTGCGTCTGCACCTTGATGTTGGCAGGCTGCTCTCATGGAATGCTAACGAGAGGAGAACTGCGACCCAGTTACTAAGGACCATACCTCTATCAAAGGATTGTCCTCACTTGTGGCTCTGGGACCATTGTGGGTAAGTGTGTCCAACCTTCTTCTGTATGTGTCCACATATAAGTACCAGGAGGACCTAGCTGTGAGCCTTCAGTGCGATGCGTGACTGCTATAGCATGCTACATGCACTTCAGTGCTGAACATGTAGGATGGATCAGTGGACGATGGGATGCTGATGTGTTTTTAATCAATTCAGTCATGTTTTATTGTCAGTATTGCAAATATCTTTCAAAGTCTTTGTCAAAGAATATATGAGAGTTGTGTTCTAAATGTACTCGGTACATTTGTGGAAAGAAGGCATACTTGTAGATGAGGTTTCTTTTTCCTTATTTAGATTTTTAAACATACTTTAGTACTAATGATTGAGATTCTACATCATCTCGATGAATCTTACAGGACAAAGGGCTAATAAAAGAATAGCTAGATAGTATATCACAGCCATGAATATGACACATTAAAACAACAGTAACACCCAACCATTCACCCCCACAGAGAGCTCTCCAAAAAAGAACATACCATACAAACTTAGGGTGGATTACTTTAAATTCTGTCCGTGGAGCATTGGTTCATTTTCCCAGACCCTGGGCGCTAGCCACTTGCTAGCCAGGCGCTAGCCACTTGCTAGCCAGGCGCTAGCCACTTGCTGTTGGCACCAGTTGCTGTGTCTCACTGTCTTTATGATCTGTAAGCCGGACTGTAAAACTGTTACCCCTTTGACACTGTATCCATGGGAGGGGGAGGGAGCGGATCCTCTGGGACGTGGAGCGTTCTAAAGGGGCGCGGTGGAGCTGACACTCAACCCCAGCGCCCCTACGCTGCCAGACGGGGTACAATGCCCACTCCCTGAGGACTGAGCTTACCCGGCAACAGTTGTTGTGGACACACATGCTTCATGTGAAAGTCCTTGCACTTTCAAGGCACCCGCAAAACTATTGTAGCGTACATTCTGTCTGATGCTAGCTGATGCGCCTTAGATTGAGTCTTGAACTGTCGTGGGTAGTTCTGCGTTTTCAGCTGACGAAGGAGTTGCACGCAAGTTCTCAGGAAGGGCTGCACTGCCTGTTACCATCTGAACAGTATGCATGCTTAAATATCAGAGGTTTATTCTTCAAATTTCCAGAGGGTTTCCTGTACAATATTCAGGCACTTACTGGTGACCTTTGTCCCCCGTTGCCTGACAGGAAACAGAAAAACGTTCCCTTTCTGCCAAGAAAATGACAGCATGTCACTGTTGTAGTGTCTGTTAACTTGCTAAAGGGCGGTGATGTCTGTGTGTCTTTGCTCTCCTTCCCCTACATTCTAAGAGTGAACTGGCCGTGGCATCACTGCGGGTGCAGACACAGGCAGACACTGATAGGTTTTGTGAGGAATGACGATATTTAAAAGAGATTTGAGGTATTTAACCCCTCGTGGCCCATCATTCCATTCTTCTTCTCTCACAAGCATTCTTGTGTGGAACAGAGATCGTTGCAGAGATCCATTTAGAAAACAGAGATCCATTTAGAAAACATGAAGCGTGTCACTGATTTGGGCTTGTTGTCGCCGTAAAAAGATCTGAATTCAGGTGCTGCTGTGTGTCCAGGTGTGCACTGTGTTGTCTACTGCACTGTGTTTTCACTCAGTGGTGAACTAGCCTTCCCCACATGTGATGAACAAGGCAGAGGGAGCCAGAGCTTTAGAGTGTGTGCTTCAGCTGGTTCAGCTTTAGAGTGTGTTCTTCAGCTGGTTCAGCTTCAGAGCGTGTGCTTCAGCTGGTTCAGCTATAGAGCGGGTGCTTCAGCTGGTTCAGCTATAGAGCGGGTGCTTCAGCTGGTTCAGCTATAGAGCGGGTGCTTCAGCTGGTTCAGCTATAGAGCGGGTGCTTCAGCTGGTTCAGCTATAGAGCGGGTGCTTCAGCTGGTTCAGCTATAGAGCGGGTGCTTCAGCTGGTTCAGCTATAGAGCGGGTGCTTCAGCTGGTTCAGCTTCAGAGCGTGTGCTTCAGCTGGTTCAGCTTTAGAGCGTGTGCTTCAGCTGGTTCAGCTTTAGAGCGTGTGCTTCAGCTGGTTCAGCTATAGAGCGGGTGCTTCAGCTGGTTCAGCTTCAGAGCGTGTGCTTCAGCTGGTTCAGCTTCAGAGCGTGTGCTTCAGCTGGTTCAGCTTCAGAGCGTGTGCTTCAGCTGGTTCAGCTTCAGAGCGTGTGCTTCAGCTGGTTCAGCTATAGAGCGTGTGCTTCAGCTGGTTCAGCTATAGAGCGGGTGCTTCAGCTGGTTCAGCTATAGAGCGGGTGCTTCAGCTGGTTCAGCTTCAGAGCGTGTGCTTCAGCTGGTTCAGCTTTAGAGCGTGTGCTTCAGCTGGTTCAGCTTTAGAGCGTGTGCTTCAGCTGGTTCAGCTATAGAGCGTGTGCTTCAGCTTGTTCAGCTGGTTCAGCTATAGAGCGTGTGCTTCAGCTGGTTCAGCTTCAGAGCGTGTGCTTCAGCTGGTTCAGCTTCAGAGCGTGTGCTTCAGCTGGTTCAGCTTCAGCTGTGCTTCAGCTGGTTCAGCTTCAGAGCGTGTGCTTCAGCTGGTTCAGCTTTAGAGCGTGTGCTTCAGCTGGTTCAGCTATAGAGCGTGTGCTTCAGCTGGTTCAGCTTCAGAGCGTGTGCTTCAGCTGGTTCAGCTATAGAGCGTGTGCTTCAGCTGGTTCTGCTTTAGAGCGTGTGCTTCAGCTGGTTCTGCTTTAGAGCGTGTGCTTCAGCTGGTTCTGCTTTAGAGCGTGTGCTTCAGCTGGTTCTGCTTTAGAGCGTGTGCTTCAGCTGGTTCTGCTTTAGAGCGTGTGCTTCAGCTGGTTCAGCTTCAGAGCGTGTGCTTCAGCTGGTTCAGCTATAGAGCGTGTTCTTCAGCTGGTTCTGCTTTCAGGCGTGTGCTTCAGCTGGTTCAGCTTCAGAGCGTGTGCTTCAGCTGGTTCTGCTTTAGAGCGTGTGCTTCAGCTGGTTCTGCTTTAGAGCGTGTGCTTCAGCTGGTTCAGCTTCAGAGCGTGTGCTTCAGCTGGTTCTGCTTTAGAGCGTGTGCTTCAGCTGGTTCTGCTTTAGAGCGTGTGCTTCAGCTGGTTCAGCTGCAGAGCGTGTGCTTCAGCTGGTTCTGCTTCAGAGCGTGTGTGCTTCAGCTGGTTCTGCTTTAGAGCGCGTGCTTCAGCTGGTTCAGCTTCAGAGCGGGTGGTTCTGCTTTAGAGCGTGTGCTTCAGCTGGTTCTGCTTTAGAGCGTGTGCTTCAGCTGGTTCAGCTTCAGAGCGTGTGCTTCAGCTGGTTCAGCTATAGAGCGTGTGCTTCAGCTGGTTCAGCTTCAGAGCGTGTGCTTCAGCTGGTTCTGCTTTAGAGCGTGTGCTTCAGCTGGTTCTGCTTTAGAGCGTGTGCTTCAGCTGGTTCTGCTTTAGAGCGTGTGCTTCAGCTGGTTCTGCTTTAGAGCGTGTGCTTCAGCTGGTTCAGCTATAGAGCGGGTGCTTCAGCTGGTTCTGCTTTAGAGCGTGTGCTTCAGCTGGTTCTGCTTTAGAGCGTGTGCTTCAGCTGGTTCAGCTATAGAGCGGGTGCTTCAGCTGGTTCTGCTTCAGAGCGTGTGCTTCAGCTGGTTCTGCTTTAGAGCGTGTGCTTCAGCTGGTTCTGCTTTAGAGCGGGTACTTCAGCTGGTTTCTAAAGCTGCTTTCCAGCACCATGCTAAATTCTATTGGTTTCTTCTAGTCCTGTAGAGAAGGATCTTTGATCAGATTCTGGACATTTTTTAACAAATCTGCATATGTTTTGTAGTTTTTGGTGTCCTGATGGTGTAGTGACATTCTTCAGATCTAGAAAACCTTCACTTGAACGTGCTTGAAGACGCCTAACCACTTTGCTTCACTCGCCTTCACTCTGGTGTCATCTGCAGCTGCTATTAATATTACAACTTGAACTTTACTTCTTTTTCGAACTCCACCTTTCCAAACGTTCCTTTTAAAGTGGCGATGATGTCACGTAACCAGAGACGCCTGAGTGGTTAGGTTTTGGTTTACCAGTGACATACTGCGTTCTGCTTTCGCAGGGGTTCAAGGAAGTTAAACTGTAAAGCTGTGCGGCAGACTGAGTGTCCATCAATATCAGTTTCTTTCTTGGCTCACAGTGTTGTGGAGGATTATATTACAACTAATGGAATATTAGGACATGTAGATGATTGCATAGTAAATCTGAAAACTGACCTGAGGATTTTTTTTTTATTTTACCTCATATAGGTATAAAACCGATTTCAGAGCAGAGGTATATGCACGTTTCAATAAGCAGGGGACTGAAGGCACAGATGGAGCAGGACTTGGAATGCTTTATTAGTAAGATGGATTGTGGGCATATGCATGATGGGGGAGATGCTGCCCCTGTGCCTATGTCATAAGGCTATATTTACGAGCTCTGATGATGATGCTACAGTTTGAAACCCAGTTATTCTGACTGCAGTAGACATTTCCGCGTAACAGTCACAGATGTTTGATATAATTAGAAGCTCACACTTTATATAGTAATACAAACTGTACATAGTCCCATACTGGTCATACATTTTTGTTGCTGTTGTTGAATGAAGATGGATTCTATAGAAGAGTGATAAAAAAAATAATCTTTATTGAGTTATGACAGTTATCAGCTATCAGACATTAACAAAATTAGACCTTGAACCTTCTATCGATCCCCCAAATTACCACAGCCTTGTCATTTGTCGCTGCCTCGTTTTGAAGGTGCTTCGTCCAATCAGAGAGAGTTGTCTTGAGGTATGGCCAAGCTATCAGAGCCACCTCACTTTAGTAACAGACATCACATCTCGCCCCTTGCCAGAACCGTGCTGTTGCCTCTTCGCCGGGTCCTTATTTAGACACGTTGAGGTCACCGTGTGACTAGCCCGCTAAAAATCTTTCATTTCTTCAATGGCGGCAGTGCAATGTGGAATGTGGAATTCGGACAGCAGCTGAAACCAGCCGGCTCTTTTGGTTATCTTCAAGAGCTGACGTCACTGGCCAGATCTGGACTACAGAACATTGCCAGCTGCATATTCATGGCGTATCTCCGCCTTAAGAACAGTAACTCTGTTAGAGAGATCAGCATTGTTTAGGAATGGCCAACACAACCACGACCTGTGGTTGAAATCTACTAACGACAATCCTGTTTTGGTTTGAGCTGTGTGACATGTACATACATTAAAGCATCTGGGATCAAGGGGTCAAGGATCTATGGTGTATAATATCTGTACTGTGCATGTATTCACAGCTATACTGTATATTAGATGACACACAGTGTAGCTGGGAATACAGCTTTTGTATTACGGAGGGAAAATCAAATTGTCATTTGTTTGTGTTTTCAATTCCACCCAGTAATCTTATTGGTCCCGCTAATCGCACCAATCCCACAGTACAAACATGCTTTTTTCCGTTAACTGGTTGGCAAATAATGTCACTGGCTAGGCCCACAGGAAGCGCATGCTGATCAGTAATAAAGTGATACTTCTATCTCATAACCACAGGTGTGGGGGGACTTACTATAAATAGCACAAGCTAACAGCACAAGCTAACAGCTGGTACTTGAGTCCTCAAAGCAAGTTCTGCTCTTCAGCCCGGCCTTGTTCCTGGGTTCTGTAGCTCTTTGCAGAACTTTACGCTGACTGACCACTCGACCGTGTTCACCCACATTATCACTGTGCCAAACAGACTGCTGCGTGTTTTCCAGTCAGATGTCATAAACCATTTTCATACTGTGAAGTCAGCTGACTAACTGTACCTGATAGTGGCTACGAGTATTGGCGACTTTCATAAGTGACCTGGTTTTGACTAAAGGTCAAAGGTATTATATGGGTGCTTCAAATTTCATTGTACTTTGAAATTTACTTGTACTTAGAAATATGACTTATGCAAACACTCCAGACATCACTTAAGCTCTTTAAAAACACACCATTCTTGAATGAGGCCATTGGGAACATGGTAGAGGTCATGAGAAGCGTCAGTCAGTCAGTGATCTGAGTATGTAGAACTGACCGAAAAACAACTGGTAGCTTGTAGGAACAGGTATGGAGTAAAGTGATCACTTAGTGTAATGTGGAGATGAAACGGTAAAGTGATTTCTATAGGCACTGTGTGAATTCAACCCTTTTGTTCTGGGTAAGAGGCCACAGTTGACTGCATCGCTGAGGTTTTTATGTTCCTCAGCTATCGTTTGTGTTCTTCAGCAATTGTTTGACTCGAAGACAGATAAGGCTGCCATGGATGACTGGAAGCTGTGAAAAAGATTTAATCAGATCTGGTTTTGCGTATGAACACGATAAGGTGTGAAAAAGATCCCATCAGATCTGGTTTTGCGTATGAACACGAGAAGCTGTGTAAAAGATCCCATCAGATCTGGTTTTGCATATGAACCATATGAACACGAAAAGCAGTGCTTGCAGTGACCACTGACCGAAGCAGGCCTGCACCAGAGCCTGCTGGTGCCCTTAAATATAGGTTTGCGACTCCACCCATTGCCTTAACCTTGGTGGTTAGTTCAGATTTTTAATACACCCATTTTGTATAAACACCACTGGTATTTTTGGGGTTTGTCTGACCAGTTTTCCCTGGACAATAGACAGAAACATGTACCTCAGTGCACAAATTAGAGTGACGGCAGAGAATTACAGCAGCATTCCATCAGTTTCCCATGGGTCACTTAGCACCTCCTCCAACGTGGTATTTTTATGTGCAGTGTTTATTCAGCCCCCTATACGCGGTGGTTAAAACTCTGTGAACTAACAGAGACAGTTGACCTTTGACAGTTGACCTTTGACTTACTGCTTTGGCAACTGGGTGCATCTGTCTGGCCTGTACTGATTTTCAAGGATGTATAATGTGAAGACAACAGACTTCTCCAATCCTTCTTGATTCTTCAACATTTAATGGCCAGCACCTCTACACGAGATCACCCTTGTACCGCCCTACAAAAGCAAAAGTTGTCAAGATATATCTCTCTTTTTTTGTTTGTGTTGCCTTTTAAATCAGTTGAAGGGTTTCAGTGGTCTGCAACACGTCTCCTTCATCTGACAGCTGTCTTCATCTCCATTCGTCTCCACCAGTTCATTCTGAGGAGTCAAAAGACGCAAGATGGCCGCGTCGATGGTTCTGGTAGTGAAGTCATAGCTGGTCACAGTTCAGCTTTCCAGCAAACAACTTCATACTCTTTTCCAAACAAAGAATATGAGACATTTCCAGCTGACAAAAACCGAACACCTCTGAGTGATGAAGTTCTGTTTGATCCATCCGTGTGAGTGAGCTCAGTGGGTCAGATCTGACAGGCTACATGATTTCACCGGAGCTTCTATTACTCAGGGTTGGCTGGAAGCTAATTGGTGAATGACATTATGCAGTTCCTGAGTGTTATTATAAATGACACTTGGTCAAAGTCATGTTCCTTTAGTTTTTTAATACATCAGTAGTGCACAGAGAGACTTGTAACTGGAGACTCTGAGATTTATAAACCCACAGGAGACCAGCACTGCACAGTTGATGGTCATGGACTATGAGTCATAAGTACTTTATTGAAAGAAATGCAAGGATAATTAAATTTCTTTCCTGTGTAATATGGTGGTGTAAATGGCATACCTCGAGCACATTCTGAACCCAGCTTAGCTAGCTTCAATTCTGGGTTTTAATCGGTGCAGAAGGCATTAAAGTGTGTTGTTTTGGTATCAGTGTTAACATATGCAGTATTGGTTACCTTTCTCAATTGGGTATCTTTCATCAGGATCCATTTTTCTTTTTTTAATGGCCTAACTGCACTTGTGTTCTCTTTGTATAAATAAAGGATAATTTTTTTCAGTAAGGTATCAGAATGACTGTAAATGAAAATGTAAATGTAACATGCAAAGCTTGAAATTCCTGCAGTCATGTGACTTACACACATTTGCCAAGGACGCCATTTCTGTCGTTGTTTAATCCTAGAGGCAGTATGAGGTCCAAAAGCAATGGAGTGGACAGCCCAGCAGATGGGGTTCTCGTGGTTCCCCGTCCATCAGATGGGGTTCTCGTGGTTCCCCGTCCAGCAGATGGAGTTCTCGTGGTTCCCCGACCAGCAGATGGGGTTCTCGTGGTTCCCCGTCCAGCAGATGGAGTTCTCGTGGTGCCTCATGCAATACACGAGCTCAGCAGACAAGGTGGGGATGAGACGAAGCTGTTGACCACAGAGAAGACCAAAGTTCAACAGGAAGGAGAAAAGCAGATGTCAGGCACTGACAATAAATCCACAGAGAGAGATGACCAAAGGTTAGGGCTGAAGGATCTGTCCAAAGATGACCTTCTGAAGCTCCTAGGGATGATGGAGGGTGAGATCCAGGTAAGGTCGGTCATCATCTAAGATCTGTCTGGGATCTGAGTTCAGGGATCTGGGTGCAGAACTCTTCTAAAACCATGAAATGAATCAGCAGGGCACACTCATCATATCTTCAGTGAAAGAGCAATGATGTTGATTTTCATGACCGAACTCCCATTGAGGAGTTACACTTACACTGGTCTCATTTGCTGCTGTACTGACCTGCATGTAGGCTTGTACCGTGAAATATCGAATAAAGTTTCCCAGTGACCTTAATGGGCCACATTCCTGTTTTCCTGACAGCAGATATGCTCGCAAAGTTCCTTTAGATCACTGTAAGCCTCTCGCTGTAATGGTTAATGGATGGGGGCAGAATGTTAGCTGGCTGGATCCCACACTTTGCCTTGCCTGGCCGGATTCAAGACAGAGTCAGCGGAGTGACCGCAGTCAACTAATCTGCGTTGTTGTTGTTTAGCAACAGTTTAGCTCCATCTAGTGTCACTGTTATTGATTTTTTAATTTTTTTTTGCTCTCTCTCCGTCTCCCAGGAGTAGGCCGTAAAGCTTAAAGAACGGCTTTCATCTTAAGGCCGAATTGCTCTTGCTGTCAAAGCCAAATTCTACTGTAATTTATTTATGCAGACCTTTTACAACACAGCACTCATTCTCACAAAGAAGCTTTGCAAATGTTGGAGTCCAGATGCCAAATGAGCCAGCCAGAGGCAAGAGGGAAAAGTCCCTGGGCAGATTAAGGAAGAAACCCTGGGAGGACCAAGACATCAGAGGGAACCCATCCTCCATGGGCAGCCCAACTTATTATCAGTCTGTGCTATTCAACATTATATATGGTCCATCTTGCTAAGTGATGGACTCTTGAGTTTTACAGATCCTTCTCTAGAGCAGCAGCCAGGAAACCCCAGTTCCTTGCAGGCATGAAGTTGAGCAGGGAGGTGTGTGATTCTCCTTCCCCAGGCTCGGGAGGACGTCATCCGGCTGCTGAGGACTCGTCTCAGCCGTCCCGAGGCCCTGGAGTCCCAGTATGGCTCCGCGTCCCCCACCAGGCCCCTGCAGGCACTGCAGAGAGACGGACACCTCATCAACGGCCGCGCCCACGACGACGACGTGTACGAAAAGCCGATGGCCGAGGTAATTCATATACACGCCGCCACCTCTTGAGACCTCCTGGGACTTTGTTTAATTGATCTTGGGAGTAGGACTGATGATATTGTGCTTCATCACCGCTCGGGTGGATGTACTAATCGAGCTAAGGAGCCTTTAGGGCATTTGCACTAACATCCCCCCCCCCCCCCCCCCCCCCTTGCTGGCATCCCCGCAGTTGGACAGGCTCCAGTGCAAGCACAGGGAGACGTACAGGCGCATGCTGGAGCAGCTGCTGCTGGCGGAGAAGTGCCACCGCCGCACCGTGCACGAGCTGGACACAGAGAAGCGCAAACACGCCGACTACATGAACAAGAGCGACGACTTCACCAACCTGCTGGAACAAGAGAGAGAAAGGCAAGGCGTGAGGCTGCCCCCAGGTGGGGCTGTAGAGCTCACATACACAGGCACACGTGGCCGAGTGCTGCTCGGTCACGTCAAAGGACCCAAGGCAAGGCTACCTGGAATGCTAAGTATTAGCAAATTAGCAGTGACTCAGTCAGAGGAAAGACGCTTTTATTGTGAAAGTGTCATCTGTGAGGAAATACTTTATTTAAAATTAGGACTCTGCACAACAGTGGAGACGGTTTAGTTTAACCATACACTGCCGTGGAGGCCAGCTGAAGGATATGAGGGGTAGTCTGTTGTTCAGAGAATAGGCATCGAGGTGTCCTGTGGCACTCCAGGCAGAGGTCAAAGGATTCAGGGTCGTTGCCATGGATACAGTGACCACCAAGAGGCCAGCATGGCATGAGAGACTGTCAGCACTGAGTTTTAAGATTCTGATGTCAGATACGCTGCCCTGTATCGTATGGTCTTGCACACAACTACAGATGTCCATAGACCTGAATGCTCACACCACCATGCACACATACACTCCTCCCAAAGAGTGTGTGTGTGTGTGTGCACGCTGATCACTCAATGCTCATCAGTCAACATGTGTGGGAGAAAAATATATCTGGCTTTCGTGCCATGTGATAAAAGAGAAGATTAGAAAGAATGAAGGTGTGAAACAAGTTTTTTTTTCTTTAAGGAGGAGCAGCTCAGAACAAACTTGCCTATATAATTACTCTTTTCTTTTGTGTTCCCAAGGTTCATTTAAAATCATAATCCGACAGTAACATGGCATTACTTAATATATGTATTTTGAAAGCCATCACTGAAATTCAGTTTTTAACAAAGACTATTGCAGAAACTAACTAACCCCATGTGATTTCTCCCTCCCCGTCTCCCCAATATATGACTTGCTAAAAATATCCCATAGTGATCAATCAGTAGTCTTCATTTTTGTTATTCACTACCTTAAAAATAACAAGGTTTTTTTAAAGCGGTGACCATCATCCCTATATATAGAGCCGGTCAGAGTATCGGTTCACTTGTTTTTCCTCAGCTTTAGGTGTAGAGTTGCAGAGTGAGTAGTAGTCCACTCTTAATCAGAGCGAGGTCTCCTGAGGTCTAGGGTCACTTTGCCGTTCATAGTAACCAATGTTGTCCAGGACGACGAGCACCGGTAATGAGCCTGAGTGGATACACATGTACTTGTTCTCTTCCTTGCAAATTTGAATACGAGTTGCATGTCATGCCTTTTATGGACAAAACAATTTTGGCAATAGACGAATTGCAAAACAAGGGACAGTGCTGTTGATGCTAATAATAAATGTAACTCTGGGGGGTAAAAAAAGGAGAGAAGGATTAATACAGGAAGGAGCAGCCCCACCCCATTGGTGTTCAGCACAGAGCCTTGCAAATCTCTCCCATATATGGGCAGCATGATGTCATCAGCCTGACGGGTCCGATGGAGGTTTGATAGCCAGAGATGGCCAGTTCCCCTCAGTGAATCTGAGTACCCCCTTTCCCCCTTCAAACTGAAAGATGTTTGAGTCAAAGCGAGAGTAAGAAGGAGGTGACGGAACGTACGGAGGTGTTGAAGTGTCCTCGCAGAGCACAGACGAGGCGTTCGAAACCTGTACCTCAGTGAGAAAACTGCATGCACAGTCTGCCCCAAACTTCAGTTATTGCTTAACGTCATTTTGTGTGAAAAACAGAAAGTATATCCTACTCATTTTCACCAAGACGACACACATGCTGAAGCTCAGAAGGGTTAGGGTGAGACGCTGAGAACAGCAGGCTCTCGGCCAAACTTGGGCACTTAAACAACATTCACTTTTTGGTTTTGGACACATTTCCAGCGAGGGTGGAAACATTTCACATGCTTTTGTTGGGCAAACCCTCCGTGTCAGAGAGGCTTTCCAGCTCACTGAAGCATATATGGCTTGTTGTTTAGTTCTGAACTGCGTCTGCTATTAGTGTCTCACGTTTTAGTGTCTACTCCAGAATCTCAGTTTGGCCTTTGTTTTAAACAACTGATAATGATGTGTAAGAAAAAAAAGTTATTATTGAGAAATATGCTTTTTTTTACTAAAAAATACAGTTACACAAACAGGTTGCCACACTAAACAGATACATTAGATGGAAATGTTTACTGTTGTTAAAATTGTCGTGTTGCTTTTCTTCAGATTAAAACTGTTGCTGAAGCAAGAAAAAGCCCATCAAGTACGGAAAGAACAGGAACATTCGAAAAGATTGGAGAAGGTTCGTGGTGAGCTAATCAAGCTGAAGACCTTTGCACTAGTACTGGTTGATGAACAGCAGCTCCACCTGGAGCAGATCGACCAGCAAAGCCATAAGATCCAAGAACTTCTCCAGAAACTTCAGGAGAAGGAGCAGGAGCTGAGCGGAGCTGAGAGCCAATCAAAGGAGTACAGCCAGAAGCTCTTGAGCCTTGAGGTTGAGTTAGAAGTTAGAACTTCCAAGTTTGCACGGCAGCATGACGAGATGACGGCTAAACTGGTCACCCAAGAGACTCAACATCGACAGCTGTCGCAGAAACAGGCAACGCTGTCACAGAAGATTCAGGAGCTGGAGGGGACAAATGGTGTTTTACAGAAATCTGCGGAAGAGCTCCAGGAGCTGAGGGACAAAATAAGCAAGGGGGAGTGTGGCCACTCAAACCTGATGGCAGAGCTGGAGAACCTGCGTCAGAGGGTTTTGGAAATGGAGGGCAAGGATGAGGAGATCGCCAGAGCTGAGAATCAGTGCACTGAGTTGAAGAAGAAGCTTCAAACGGAGGGAATTCACAACAAGGAACTAAAGCTGGAGGTTGAAAAACTGCAGAAAAGGATGACGGAGTTAGAGAAACTGGAGGCAGCCTTCAGTATGGGCAGGACTGAATGTGCCCACCTACAAGGTGCTCTGGAGAAAGAGCAAACCCCTGACAAAGGAACTGTCCGATGAGCTGGTGATGGTTAAAATCCGTATGAAAGAGCTGGAATCATCTGAGTTGAAACTAGAGAAGGCAGAGTTGGTTTTGAAAGAGGAGCTAATGAAACTCAAGTCTGTCACTGTAATAATCGTTAATGAGCGCAAGAACATGGCAGAAAGAATAAGATCTGAAGAGAAGAAGAGAGAAGAACTGGATAAACTGTTTAAAAAAGAACAGGAGAAAGTTATGGAGGTTACCGAGAGGTTGATTGATGAGAGCAAAAGATTCCTAAAACTTAAATCAGAGATGGAGGCTAAAATAACTGCTTTGGTCAAAGAGAAGGATGAACTGCAGGCCAAGTTTGCAGCTGAGGAAGAGAAATGTAAAGATTTGAGTTCCAAGGTTTGTGTGAGGAAACACATACATGAGAAGATGAAGGATGGAAGAAATGAATCTACAAATATGTCATTGTACAAAGATGAAGAAAGACTTTCAAATTCAAGCCGAGTGGATGAAAAGATAGTAATGGAACTGACTGTGGAAATCGAAAGGTTGAGGAACCGGCTCCAGCAGCTTGAGGTGGTCGAGGGAGACCTGATCAAGACGGAGGATGAGTACGATGTGCTGGAGAAGAAGTTCCAGTGTGAGCAAGAAAAAGCGAAGTCCCTCACGAAGCAGGTTGAAGAAATGAGGAGGCATATTGCTTTTAGCAAGGCGATAGAACGAGGAGAGGGAGCAGGTCAGGAGACCGAGTTATGGTGGCGGTGCAGGTTAGAAGAGGTCAAAAACAGAGACCTGCAGTCAGATGTTCAAGCTCTCAAGGAGAAGATCCATGAGTTCATGAACAAGGAGGACCTGCTGTCACAGCTGCAGGTGGACTACTCTGTCCTACAACAGAAGTTCCTTGAGGAGGAGGACCAGAAAAAAAGCATGAGCAATGAGGTTCTCAGTCTTACCAAAGAACTGGAGATGACCAAACGGTACAGCCGGGCCCTTAGGCCCAGTAGCAATGGGAGGAGGATGAGGGACGTTCCAGTGACGTCAACGGGAGTCCAGACCGATGTTGCCGAAAACGAGGCGACCGATGATGACACGCCCGCTGTGTTCATCAAGAAGTCCGTGCAAGAAGAGAACCACATCATGAGCAGCCTTCGACAGAGAAGTGTGAAAAGGCCTGCCGAAAGGCCGACCGTACGTGAACTCTATCCTCCGCCAGCAGCCGGTGACCTTGCGATGAAGAAATCCTGGATTCCCTGGATACGGAAGAAGGATGGCCATGTCCAGGGCGCTCCAGAAAAGGCTGCAAATACGAACGGGGAGACTGTACATTCAGAGATTAAAATGACTCAGAAGCAAGGTCAACCGTTACACATTAGAGTGACTCCTGACCACCAGAATAGCAAAACAACCCTACAAATTAGCAGCTCTCCTGTAGAGAACATCTTCAGTAACTCCACAGCAGCCCTTTCACAGAAGCCGCAGATTACAATCATTCCTTCCGCCGCCGTTTCTCCAAATGAGAGAGCCAGAGAGCCAAGAAGTCCAGAGAGAGCCAGATCTCCAATGACCATCACGACCATCTCAAGGGCTAAGTCCCCGGAGAGCGTCAAGACCCCTCCCCCCGACAGGCCTACGTCCCCACCTGTATCCTTTACGTCTGTCAGCACCTCCACACTTTCAGATACCTCCAGCTCCCCGGAGCCCCAGGAGATGACCACGGGCAGGGCTGTGTTTAAAGTGACTCCTGAGAAACGACGGGTGCCCACACCCATTAAGAAGTGTAACTCCAACGCTAATATCATCACCACCGATGACAACAAGATTCACATTCACTTAGGCTCACAATTCAAAAGGCCATGTGAGAACAGTGGCGCTGTGGTGATGGTCAGACCTGTAGCCGCTGAGAGCAGGGAGCTCTCCATGGACACTGTGCTACGCTCGCCACGTCACGGCACAATTAGTAAAACGTCAAGCAAAGTAACAAGCAGCATCACCATCACTCAGGTCAACACAGCCGCAGTCCGCCCAACGCTCCCTGCGGTACGTTCTGTCCGTCACTGAAACAGCTACCAGAGGAACATGGGAAAAGTTTAGTTTTAAACATTAAGTGTTTAACGCTTGATATTTAATGCTTAAACATTAAATAGTGTTGCTAAATTGATTCTGCTACTATCCTAAATAATAATAATAATAATAATAATCTTTATTTGTATAGCATCTTTCATACATACATGCAACTCAAAGTGCTTTACAGAATAAATAAAACAAAAACATTAAAAGGAAGCAACGATAAAAAGGAAACAAACATTATAAAATAAGGTAATTAATTACAAATGTTCCTAGGTGTAACTAGATGGCTGAATTTAGATTTTTGTAGAAACAAACAGAAAGCTTTTACAAATTCACTTTGGTTCCCATTACGTGAGGTATGGGTGCTCCGTCCTGCAAAATATTGTGCTTACTCAAAAGAAACTGACGTTTCTCTCTTCTCTTCTTTTCCTGTCCACAGCAGCCCGTTACGGAGACCCAGTCGCCCCGGTGCGGGCTCACCCGTATCCCCATGTCTCGGGGCATGAAAGCCGGGAAGGCCGTGGTCGGAGCTCTGGGCCTCTCCACCAGCGTGAGGATGGAATCAAAAGCAGAGAGCCAGTCCGTGCGCATTGAGATGAAGAAGCCATCCATCAGCAGCACCACCCTTCAGAGCGGCAGCAAAGGCTGATGGAGAATGGAAGGGAAGCGATCAAGTATAGAGATCTACACACACACACACACACTCCAAGCAAAGTTTATGGTTTGCTCACGGTCAGAGCCAACGTGATACCGCAGGCAGGAAGATGCCGTTGCACTTTAGACAGTGGAGGGGATATGGCCCCGTGTGGCTCTTTATACGAATCAAACCAGACCTCTTCTTCCTGTACAGACGGTGTACATAAAATGGTGCATATATTTGGTGCATAGTGTTGTTATCTCTGTCTTTGAAACAGAAAAACAATCTTATTCTTTACAGGGGGCTTTTTTTTTGCTGCAGAAAGGAATTAAAATGTTCCACTCGAGTACCAATCGTGAGGCTTTTCTCTGCGAAATTCTCTACATATGCCTGGTACTGTAGGTCCACCTGGAACCTTCTGGAATGTACATGTTGGAAAATAAAGATGGCGGTTGGGCTTGCAGTGACACTCTAATGAACTGAGGCAGTTAATAAGCTTATGTGTTGTATATGTGTTAATGTTATTTTCTGAGCCCCAGCTTTTTTGTGCGTGTCTATTGTTTTTACTGTTGTTTTTAACAGAAATAAAGTGTTTTCTTTTAAATGTTCATTTGAAATGACTGATTATTCATTCAGTTCGCGAGTCGCACACAGACTGGCCTGTGTTAGACCTTTTGTTACAAGCGCTTGTTGGGATGAGATGTGCTACAACACAGCTTTGCTTCATTATGGATTTATAGAGTGACTAATCAACTGTATATTCTGCTAAATGAAAAGCCACCATATTGAGAAGGCAGCAGTGTAAAGGCATGGAGCCTATTGAATAAAAACAGTGACCTTTTCTGTTTCATTAGTTAGTGCTTATATAAGCGTGGCCTTTTTGCTTGTTTTATTAATCAATGTTTTGACTAAACTCTCTTCAATCTGTCTTTGACTAAACAAGCTATCACTAAAATAGTTTAACGACACTGTCCAGTGTGACAGCAGTTAGCAAAAACCGGCAGATCGGTCCCAAATCAGCAGCTTCCGTATCAGTTAAAGAAAATCTGACATCCAGGTTATGGTGACTAAAACATGAGGAACACTAAAAACCAGATGACAAGCACAGAGAAAAAGAGAACTGTGGCAAGTAATTGGTACACCTTACTGCCACCAGCACCAAACCAGCACCACCAGCACCACCAGCACCACCAGCCCCAGACCAGCCCCAGAAGCTGGATTCTGAAAGAAGTGAGTTAACTGCTCAAATTCGACCCAATGTTTCAAACCAAATTCTATAGATCACACCTTGCATACCCAGCAATGACCCCAAACACAGGTGGACACTGGGTGTACTAGCAAGGCCACAAGCCCCAGTACAGGCAGGAAAAGGGCTCTTACAGGCCTGGCGGGTGTAACGATTGACCCCACCCCACCTGTCTGCCATGTCTTTGTTTTTCTATTCATGTTGTCATTTCAGTTTTCACACCTGTTCATCTGCAACTCTGCCCCTCCTTAGTGTTATCACCTGTGTATGGTTTAGTTCCCTCTTTATCTTATGTATTGACACCCTGTGCTCTTCATTTTAAATGCCAATGTTTATGTGAATCTTTTTAATGTTTATACTGATTGTCTGTTTTTTGTTTACCATGTCTTGCCCAGTAATTCGTGTTGGCCGTGTCTATGTGTCTGATTCTTCTGGTAAACCAGCCCTGGACAGTCTACATTATTCTGACTACGGATTTACATCTCGCTCTTCTCAGCATATGCGTCCGCCTCCTTATTGCTCCATGCTACAGTGGGTGATTGACAGGGGAGATGATCGGCCTCTCATGATGAATAACAGGTTTCAGTCAGACTTGAACTGCACAGGATTTTAAACCATGTATTTCATTTTACTTTATTTTAAGACTTTAAGGCCATGTACGGTTTTAAGGCCAAGTAAATTTGAGTTGCCAACACTTAAAGAGTGTTTTGGTGTGTACATGGCAGAGCAAATATGGACATTCGTCATGACAAATTAAAGTTTACATTCTGCATTCTGTCTTTTTTTCATGAGCCAAAACAAAAATCATCCCTGTCCAAACACAAGTGCAGACTGTTCAGTATGTCCCACAGTCACAGGTCTGGCTTTTGACTTCTGTGTCTGCTCACAGGGTCTAAATGGCTATATTGAGAAGACATCATCTTTTTGAGAATGAATGAATAAATAATATATATATAACACCAACCTAGGATTGTGCATATTACATAGACGCGTGGATGTGCGCATGCATTCCCAACACCAAAACTTCACCTACACGTTTGCATTCATTGTTTGTTACAGTCATTGTTTTGGTAACAATGGTTCCCACAGCAACTGTCATTTGAAAGTTGTTACTATAGAGCTACAGAAGTGCATACACAGAAACACAGACGGATGTGCACACACACCTGATCAGTGCTATTGCCGTGTGGCTAGAATCACATTCTGTAAGTGACATGCTCTGAGAGAAGGGAATATCCATAAGCCAATTAAATAGATTCACATGTCAAATTGGCACCAGCAACTTCAAGCTGTTTGTTATGGATTGTCTGCACATTTTGCTGTTGTTATTTATGTGCAGCTTATGATTCTGCAGGAGGTAGAGTGGATATATAGTTTACTAAAGAGATGAGTTGAAGTGGTGGGAAAGGGCCCCTCAAGAGATGAATAACCTGCTTTGCATTTCCTGTTCCCCTGACCTTTCACCATTATACTTTTGATCCTTCTCACACTTAAACGCAGGAAGAGACACACCGACACAGACACACAGACACACACACAGACACACCGACACAGAGCTTCACCCTGTGAGTAAGCTCTCCTCACATAGATATATTTATTAGCTATGTCACAAAATGTCTCACATCTACAACATCATTTAATATTAGGTAACAGTTCCTATAATGATGTTCTTGGAGAACTATGAAATGTCTTTCCTCTGCAAATACTGTCAAATGTCCAATTAATGAAGCTTGTGAGAGGTGTCTGTGATGTTGCATTTTTTAAACAGAATGTGAATTTTTTTTTTATCATACTTCACACTTCTCTTAAGAATTACTTTCAGCTAAAACTATACAAAATGATTACTTTTTTATGACTTTGACTTTTTTATTACTTTTTATAACTACAAAAATACAAAATTATTCAACATTCAGTAATTACATTCAATAAAAATAATGTTTTGAAAACACTAAACAGACCCATGACAATCACACATTATTGTAAACACTTTTACAAATTATATAACCCATAAAGCAATATATAATATTTTTTCAATGTAAAAATTATGAATTGTCATTGTAGATGCTATATGTGTACATGTACATCTTAATAACGGTTTATGACAGTACATGTCATAGAGTGTGTATCTTAATGCAGCTCAAATGTGGCCCGTTTGAAAGCCCTCCTCATGCCGTCCAAAGTCAGAACCCATAGGCAGCACTGAGCTGCTTGGACTCTTCTGTCCAGTTCATGCCAGGCAGGTTCTAACTTTTCTCCATCACCGTTCCAGGCCATGAAGGAGCAACACGCATTGTACCAGCATAAATACAATTATGAAGCTTATGAAGTTTATAAACACAGATTTTCATGATCAGGTCTGTCACAGATATAGGCAAACTAGCTGTGCACTCAGTGGTACAGAAACTGGACAGAACCAGGGACATATGAACAAGATCTGTTTGTGGACTTCAGTTCATCCTTTAACACCATAGTGCCAGAACTCCCACCTGCCAGTATATCATGGATTTCCTCACAGATTGGAGTCAGCAATTGCGACCAGAAAACACATGACATCCGATCTCTCAGTACTGGAGTGCCACAAGGCTATGTGTGTTCACCTCTTCTGTTCTGTCTATATACCAGTGATTGCATCTCTGAAGAACACCTCTAAAGAACACCTCTAAAGAACAGTCTGTGAAAATGTTCTTTCAACGGTGAAAGACTTGTGGAAGACTTGAAACGAAAGGCCCCACCTCCACCATCAGTAGCACTATGGAGTCACTCAGGTTCCTGGGCACTTGAAATGGGAGAGAATATGGTCTCATGGGTCTTAATAATCCAGTTCTATGCAGTGACCATGGAGTCCATCCTCGTCATCACTAGCTATCTGGTTTGGATCCTCCACCTCACAGGAGCATGGCCAAACACCAACACGGTGTCAGCACAGGGGACAGGATCACTGGATATAACCTTCCAGTTCTCCAGGACAACTGCAACACCAGGATAACAAAGTGTGCTGGCAAGATCAGTGCTGACCTCCCCTCACCATGGATATCACTCTTACAGTCCCTCCCCTCTTGTAGAAGCCTCATGGCCATCAAAACCAGCCCAGTCGCACAATCACACAGCTCCTTCTCCAGGGATGTTGCACTTGGCCACTCCAAGTAAAATAAAGTTATTTTGAATCAGATTCTGATGGTCTTCAAATGTTATGCTCTCTCCAGCTCAAGTGAAAATCCTGAATACGGAAGCAGAATCATGAAACAAGGCATTTCGTTATGCCATATGCTTTCAGGATGTGAGGTGTGGTTCTGTGTTCACACTGTGTTCGTGTCTGAGAGCACACCTGCACAAAGCTCTCCACTTATCAGCATTTTCCAAAACCTCTAACCATTTCCTCTTCAAGTGTTGACAGCAGTTCTTTAAAATATGTTCACGTTTCAGACAAAAGACAAACCCACGAAGAACACGGACTGCTGCCGTGTGGCCTGCATAGTTCAAATATCGGTCTCTGCTTTTCCAGTGTCTAATATAACACCTCTAACTAAATTCTTAAAATAAAAAGTCATGTCATCAAATAATGTACTACTGTACTACCAGGGAACAATACAAGGAGGAAGTAGCAAGAAATTAATACTGTAAAACACCTTTACAAATGTAAAACAAAGGAAATGGTTGACCACGTGTTAATTGTTGAAAACTAATCAAGATCAAGATCACAGCCTGATTGATGCTGATAATCAACCGCTTCCTGACAGAAATGAGACACTGTGAGTCAGGTGACACGCTGTAACTTGCGTACGTGTCAAAAGCTGTGGTTCCTGTGCTGCTGGGCACTGTCTGACTGTCTAAACCTGAAGAAGCTGCTACTTCTCACGCTGCTCAAGCTTTGGCGGACCTCTCTGCGGATGTTGTCACTACCTAAAACGTAGAGAATGGGGTTCATGGCACTGTTGATGGTGGACAGGCCCAGGGAGATGGTGTAAGGGGTGTAGAGCATCCTCTCAAAGTCACAATCATAACGCAAGATGTGGAAACTGACAGCCCGCAGCAGAAGGATGGCGTGGTAGGGCGTGAAGCAGACGAGGAAGAGGAGCACGACGGCCACAACGAGGTGCCGCACTTTGACCTTCTTCTCCGACCGCAGGCCCTCGCTGGCACGCACGTGGCTGAGGATGGCGCGGTTGGTGGCCAGCAGGACACACAGCGGGACGATGAAGCCGACGAAGAAGCGGGCGTAGTTGAAGCCCGTCACGGTGGGCGAGTTCGGGACGGGCTCGAAGCAGCTGCTGCCCTGGTCGCCTGGATTCCCCTCTTTCATGGTGAACACCGGCGTGTGGCTCAGCGCCACGACCGCCACTACCGCCATGGTGACCATCACCGCACCCTTCCTCTGTCTTAGACCCCGAGATTTCAAGGGGTGCACCACCGCCATGTAACGGTCCGCCGACACGCAGCATAGGAGGAAGATGCTGACGTACATGTTGTTGAAGAAGATATAGCCGGTGATCTTACAGGCCAGAGGGCCCAGGTTCCACTGATGCCCACTGTTTATGTAAATAGTCCACATGGGCAGCGTGCACAGGTACATCAGGTCACACAGTGACAAGCTCAGCAGGTAGATTCCCAGCACGTTCTTGCGACATACCTGCAGGGTAGTGAAGTAGATGGTGGCCACATTGGTAGGAATCCCCACCACGAGGACGGCGCTGTAGAGAACCGTGAGAGGAAGGCGGCCCTTGTCATATGGAAGACTACAGTTGGACACTTGGAAGCTCTGGGTTCCATTAGTCTCGCCCATGGTCACTAAACATGAAGTAAAGTTTCACAGGGACAGTTCAAGACTAAATCAGTCATCTTTTAGAGACACACGACACATTTTCTCTTCAAATATTATTTAGTCCTGGAAATGGTTTTGGTTTAAAAAATCTTTGCAAAAAACATCGTAATTCTTAGTATGTTCATGAGAAATGTTCCTGGTATACTTACTTTAAGCACTTAAGGTCCGGTGGCCACACACTTGGTTAACCTGTTCATCACACACCGGCTTTGGAACACAGGGACCCTAACTAGGTTTAAAATAGCGGAGTCAAAGTTGTATTCAACTGTGCAGAAACAGTGTGTTTTTTTAATCTGCCTCCTACTGAATGCAGTTGGAAGGTAAAAAAATATAGCACAGACTTCAAAGTAGTTTCCTTTTACTCACTTCTACTTTGTAGGTTTAACCATTAGCATAGCAGTGAGAATATCATCATTTCCCTTCTTTCTCACGCTCAGTTTTATAGCTGATAAGGACAAAAAAATGGCTCACAAAAGAAGAGGCAAGCTAAACGATGCCCAGCAGAATCCGTGTACAATTAACAAAGAAGAATACATATTTATATATGTATTTATATACATATATAAAATACAATACATTTGTACGATGCACTTCTAAAATACAAATACTTCAAAACACTATCAAAATGGTTTTACCAAAACCACAATGAAGGTTACATGACAATATTATCAAATCTTAGGCTACTCAACAATTAAGTATTAAAACTTCAATATTTAACCTACCTTTGAGTTTAAAATTAAATGCAATGCAATGTGTGTTTCGTTTTGGTTGCTCTCTGCTCAAATCTGACAAACCAGGGGGGTATTCCTAGAAGCGGGTTTAACAAACTCTAAACTCAAACCGGAACTCAAAGTTGACTAATCTCACCGTGTCATAGTCAAGAGTTTTCGGTTCCACAAAAGCTGATCACAGTTAGTTTAGTTGAATCTGAGTAGATTAAACCCAGCTGAAGCGCGTTCACGTTACCTGTTAAAAGGCATTCTCAATGATGTGTCGAAAAACTGATTCACCATGGATGCTAATGATGAAAAAAAAGAGATCAAGTTATTTTACACCGCTGAGCAAGAAATATTAATGTCTGCATACGCAGAAAATGAATAATATTTCAGAAAAAAATACTACAGCAGCCTCCAAACAAAGAGAATTGGCATGGCAAAAAATTGCTGACCAAGTTAATGCGTAAGTTATTATTTAATCTTCAAATAAAGTTATGACATAAATTAACAAGAAATTTAATTTTATTAAGTGATAGTTGTCTTTTTTTACCTTATTTTTTCTTATTTTCATGTACACAATATAGGTGTAATCACGGTGGGGTGAAGCGCACATAGCAGCAAATAAAAATAAAATATAAAAACATAGTGCAAAGTGGTATGAATCATAGTACATAATTACCTAATGTTTTACATATAACCAGCCCAGCCTTGTATAGTTTACAGTTGGTTATGGTTTTGTAGCTAATAGGAAAAAGGCGAAGGCGCGCAAAACCGGAGAGGGGCCACCACCACTGCCTTTCACCCAGGCTGAAGAGCTGGCACGATCACAGAACAGAGGCCGGCCTATAACTGACGGCATCCCTGGAGGAAGCTCAACCGAGCCAACTACCACCCAGGACATCAACGTTTATGTTAAAGGTATATTGATTACATTTATTCGTTATAGTGCTTAAACCACATTTATCTGAACAATTTTTATTCCATCTATTCAGTGATCGACGGTGTGGTTCTAACAGCTGAGCCTCCTGCAGTTGTAAGTCATTTTAAGTATCTATATCTTACTTGAAGTGTACAAATATTTCTCTTGTAAACCACAAAAAACATTAATCCAGGATGAAGAAACCGTCTCTGCTGCCTCTGAGTGGGATGGTGCACTTGGGAGGCCTATGGATGTACAGTATATGTTGCTTATATTAAATATATTGACCATGGCATTTCATGTGATCTACAGTGATAACATATGACTGCTCTCTTGCAGAACATGACAAATGTACAGCCCAATGCAGGACCATCAGCATCCTGAGGTCAGCTTGGAACATTAAGATTAGTTTCATGTCTTACCATATGGTCAAACGAAGATCTTTGTGTTCTTAAATATTTTGACTATTTGATATGTTTTTCTTCCTCTCTGTTTCCAAGTTGCCTGTTAAGGATTTGTATAAACTACACCTCCAGAAGCAAATTGAGAAGTCTGATTTAAAGATGGAGCATATAAAACAACAAATGAAACTCCCACAGCTTGAAATGGAGTCGCTCAAGCATAAGTTAAAGGTGGGGGTAATTGCTGTGAATATATAGATGTGAAGGTTCTTACTAAAAAATGAGAACATAGAATATAACTTGCTGTTTATTTTTTATTTACAGGAAATAAAGAAATCAAACACATTGCTGTCTTATTTGTATAATTAAATATCAGCTGGGTGCAGGAAAAGAGAATAATTAATAGGAAAAATATTGGCTGCACAAAGCATCTCGATTAATTCGACCATTTCTGTGGTCCGATACAATCACATGTGGTTCCTCCTCAGCAGTTATTTCAGGTATGGCAGGATGTTGCTCCCTTCAGATAGTGGCAATATTGTGCAACACAGCACATGCCACTATAATGTCACACGCCCTCTCTGGAGTGACCCTGAGCCTTTGCAGGCACTGAAACCTGGCCGTGAGTATCCCGATTGTCATTTCCACCCTTGCTCTAGTTTTAGATAGGGCCAGGTTGTAAAGTGACTGTGGTCCTGGCTCGGGGTCATGGTATGGTGTCATAACATATGGAAGGCAGGGATACCCTCTGTCTGCCAGAAGGAGACCATTGTATTGTCCTGTAAGCACAAGAAGAATGCAGTGATATAGATCGAAACCATGTTAAAATGGAATGTGAACCACAGCAAAGGTTTCCCAGGCTTACCTTGTTCAAATTTATTATATAGTGCAGACTCACAAAAATCCGTGCATCATGCACTGATCCGGGCCATTTGGCTTCAAGGTTAAGTAATCAGGTTTGAAGCATCACAGATGATCTAAATGGAAGATAACAGTAAGTTTATGAATAAATTAAATGCTACACTTTTATTTACATCTATTTAACAAAGTCCATTTAAGATGGTCACTACCTGTATATTAATGCTGTGGAATGATTTGCGGTTCACATAATCCCCTTCATTTTCTGTAGGTGCTATTATTGGGATGCAAGTTCCATCCATGCAGCCAATGACTCTTGGAAATCCTGAGATATTAAAAAGATGCTGAGCCATTTCCACTTCCCAATTTTTTTCCTATTGTGATCTTGGTTAAATACAAACCTCTTTGTCATTAGGTCCAGGAAACACCACAAAACTGTACATCAAACGCTTTAATGCTAGCCTTACTTTTCGTACTTACTTTTCGTACGACTCAGAGAGGCCAAGAGTTTCATAGAAATGTGTAATCTTGTGTAACGCTTGGACCAGGTGGGATGGATGCAGATGCAGGAAACCGGATTTTAAAAAGAGTAGTACAAGGAGATCATATAAACCAATACTAAACAACAATAGGGCAAATACACAGACACTACTACACAGCAAGGATAGGGCTAAGGATAAGGAAACACGAGGAGTTCTATACACGAGAACTTAAACAAATGACCATGTTCAACAAATGAACCAATGGACCGGGAAAACACGGATGAACAGAGTTAGGACTAGACACGGGAGACATAGGACGATGAACAGCTAAAGGACTAGACACACATGACAGGGAGAGACTAAATGAAAGAGTTAAGGTAATCCAGCAAGAGCATACAAATTAACAGATAAACAGCAGATTAACAGATAGCATATTACAGAACTACTAGCACATTACTCAGACACAGTACACTTACACCTTACACAAACAATAACCAACAACATAATGGACCAAACACAGGGTGTACATACTAGACTGAGAAGGAACTAAACGAGGAACATATAAGATAGATAATGAGAGGCGGGGTTACAAATCAGGAGGCGGGACAAACAGGCATGGACAAATACTAACACATGGAAGAGGACAACAGAGACTTGACAGCTGGGGGGGGGGCGGAGTCAGATGTGACTTCTTGCTATTGACTTAATTCAAAAGAGACTAAATAACAGAAATCAACTAACCATCTACACACAGTGCACAAAGTCATTCTTATCTGCAATGCAATCTGTAATAGTGAATTCATGAATTCATGTAAAATGCTGAATTCGCCATGGTTACTTCTGCATTTAGTGTTTTACATGTGATGCGTCCTCAGTTGTTCATGTAAAAAAGACTGTGGGACTGTGTAGATTAATGGTCACTTTATTTTTTATGCTTACTTAATTTTTTCGAGAGAAAAAGAAAGACATTGTTTTTTGCAGTGCCAGTGTGTCTGGCTTCTGCAGCTTTATTAGTTTCTGAAGTAGATTTACAGTTTAGAGTCAATGTGAACAGCAATGAACGGGTCCTCGTCCATGTTGCTGATGTGGAAGTGGGCTCGCCTGTCTCCGCCCACTTTAAGCTGCTTCCCTGAGCATTCACCATTAAGCTTGTCCCCAGAGATGACATCACAATAGACGCCGGCAGGAAGGCCGGTGTTGAGAGTCTCATTGAGATCCCTGGTACAGAGAAACAGTTGGAAAAACGTTGCTGTGCAAGTACAATCCATCGGCTTAGTTCATGTCTGGTATTTCGGCTAATGTTTTGCCTGTCCTCACCAGTCATCGTTGTTGATGACAATGAAGCCCCGATCGCCGCGACCAAAGGCGATCTGATTATTACCGTTGTCCCACCAGTTGCTGAAAGGCTGCCCACTGACTACGTTACGAAATATCACCATATTCCTGAACAGCGAGAATCGAACATTTCTTTGGAACGCTGATGCACAGATAAGTGAAGAATGCGGCTGGAGCTCGAGAGTGCACCCACCTGATCTGACGCCATCGGTGTTCACACACCCAGTCGTCCCCACATGTGGTGTCTGGGTTAATGGGCACACATTTGGTGGATCCATTGCTATGGCTTGGTGGGCCCATCCAGTCATGCAGGTCCTAAAATGTAAAGCATTGAAAGCATTGAATACGCAACATTACTTGTGGTAATCTGTGTTTTTTTTTTTGCATAGCAGCAACAGATAAGTGACCTTTGCTCCATTTCCGAGTGAAGAAACTCTCCATATAAAACCTCCAAATGCTACCTGAAGACCAATGTGCTTTTGGCACTGTGTCCTTTTGTGTCCACTTATGTAAGTGTTTTACCTTTCCATTCTGAAATTGGCGATCCCAGCGGTAGCTGGACATCACTCTGGTCACGCCATACGGATGGGCTAGCATGAAGCCCACAGCCATCTTATACAGCCTGCAGAGAGCAGTAACACGTGGCCGTTGGATAGAAAGAGAGGAAAACCCTCAAAAGGCGCTTGGAGGTCTTCGGAGGGTGGGGCTGACGACAGCCAGGATGAGTAGGGATGAACGGGTATACCTGGCATCCCAGAACGTCAGGACGGAAGCTCCTCCTGCTCCATGGCCTCTCTGGTTGTCATGGTTGTCTACAAACACCAAAGCCTTATCAGAGGGCATGAAGGCCCAACCTTCTCCCCAGTTCCTGAAAACAAGCAGAAGTGAGCTCTCGGACTCGATGACGTTACTTAATATTATGTGCTCAGATGTAAGACGTGAGCGTGCTATACTTCAGATAGCTCATCTTCTCCTTCTCCCATTTGCGCACGACAGTGCCTAGTTTGGCACTGTATTTGAACTCTGTCACTCTCCCCAAACCAAAGTACTCCTTAACTTGGATGGCTTCCCCACCTAGGTCAATAACCTGAAGGGAAATCGATGATCATGAAAGATTTTTTCAACGTCTTGCGACCTGCCATCAGTTCTCGAAGGTCAATGCCAGCTACCTCTTGGTAAATGAAGGGCCTCGAAGCAGTTGGGAACCATTTGCTGCTGAGGTTATGCAGTTTGTCATAAACTGCCGAAAGGTCAGCAGGCCACATGTGCTTGCAGGCATCCATTCTGAACCCGGCCACACCTATATCGATCAGCTTGTTCATGTATTGTGCCACTTTTCCTCTCACGTAGTCCTTCTCCAGGGCAAGGTCCAGAAGACTGACCAACCTACAATCCCTGATCTGTTTGAAATGAAAGGATAATTTGATAACATATTTGAATTGTAGGTCAGGATTCATACTAAACACACAAAAAAATGTGTGATTGGACAGATATACCTGAAAAATATCTTGGTAACTTTCAATTTCACCACTGCTTGTTTTACATTTGCCCTCATTGAAGTCCCAGTATGAGTATGGCACAGAGGGGAAATCTTTGTTTTCGGCATTAAAGTAGGAGCCACAGCTGGAGTGGTGGCCTTTACCACCACCTGTTCCACACATATGATTAATAACTGCATCCACGTAAACGTTTACCTAGCAAAACAACACCACAGAAGCCAAGACTGTACATCTCATATTAACATACTGACAAGAATGTGATACTGATGTTACATCTAAAACCAAGAATTTGGTTTTAATATTTTGTTTTGGTTTGGAATGCATAGTGACACCGCTTGGTTTTACCCCAACATCGTTGCAGCGGGTAATCATATCCGACAGCTCCTCTTCAGTTCCTGATCTTGAGCAAAGGTTGTAACTAATCGGCTGGTATCTCTGCCACCAAGGATTCCAAGGGTTGGTCAGCACAATGTTCTCACTAGGGGGAGAGATCTACAAAGAATCCAACTAACCATTAGCATATGCAAACGATGACAACGCCACATTGCATCATCACAGGGCCGTAGACAACAACGGACCATGACTTAATATTCCCATGTATTGTACTTATCTGTCTTGCTAAACCCAATCTGTATGTACCTGAACGCCGCCGAAGCCATTTGGTGCCAGATACCTCTCACACTCCACAGCGATGTCTGCCCAGCGCCACTCAAACAGATGAACAACAGAGGTTCTTCCATGTTTCATGTGGGGATCATATTGGGCAAAGCTTAGTGCAAAGAGCGCTACCAATCCCAGGAGCTTCATTTCGCCTTCCCTCCCTTTCTGTTTCAATGGGAACAAGTAAAGCCAAAGAGTTTCAGCTGCAGTCTACCACACATTGCCCTGTGGCACCACCTGAGTCGTGACATTAAAAAATAACAAAACAAACAAATAGCCTGTTATCTCCTGGCCAAGGTACAGCACAAATGAAAGGTTGCGCTGCTCTTGCAGGGATCATGAATTTCCAAACACACTGTAGTCCGTAAGTACTGTACATTGTTGCTGTTATAACCATGTAAACCGTTTCATTGCAACAAAAATAACTGGAACAATCATCTTAATTAAGACTGTAAGGTTTAATGCTTGGTCGCACATTCTCTGCAGGTCATGATGGCCTGAAGTCTGTGACCCATACAGACCCATGCGGGATCTGGATCTGGATCTTGCCTGGGGAGGTTCTGCTATGCCTGTTAATCAACCACTTTCATTGAAATTTTATGTCAGTGTTGTCTCCAGGAATTGTATTGTATACTGAATGGGATTCGTGTGATTGTGGGAAGGATAGTTTGTGTCTGCACTTTCCTATTTCCCACATTAGTCTTAATCTCATATGTCTACAGGATTTTGCATTAGAGGTTTTAAGGAATGTTTAATCAGACTGTGACACTGACCTTTCTGTTCTTGAGGCTTACCAGTGGTTTAAATATCATAAAGATCCATTTAAGGTTATGCAGGTGTATTCTTCTCTTTATGGAAGTCTTAGACGATGACTCTGAGACATATGGAGAATAATCAAGATCTCTAATTTTTCATGATTAACAGTATTCTGTTATACTATGACAATTCTTGCTTGTTTACTAAAAGTAAAAATAAAAAAAATAAAAAAATAACTACACAGCAAAAATAAATCCACAGACAACCAAAAACAATGCAGTTCTACAGTTAGGCCTATTGCTGTGGGGTAATTTTGCTTTTACTTAATCATTCCATTAAACGAACTACAATTTTACTTTTGTATGGTTTAAGCATACTGTGCGCACCTAGTCAAATCACTGACAATAGTTAATATTACAAATGCCATACGTGCGTATGGTATGTAATACAAGACCTGCTTTGGTTATTCGACGCGCATCAGGAAACCACGGTGCTTCAGTTCCATCTAGTGTTGGGATCGTTAGTCTGCTGAAAACAGCATATGCTATGTTTGCTAACTCTCACGCAAACCGTACAATTTCTGAAAAACTCAACTTTATTATGATTATTAGCATACTTTACTGTTGCATTAATTTATTTTACCATGTCTAGGTATGTTTAATTCGGAGTTTGGTGTGATTTTATTTAACTGAAATTCAAAATATAATAAAACCAATGCCATAAATGCATACATCCCCAGAAAATGCATATAAAACCAATAGAAAACTAAAAGAAAAATATTTCTTTCTTTATCAACATATCGGCCAATGGTTTTTCTGAATTTGAAACGTAGGTTGATTGATTCTCTTAATTCCATGAAACTAACTACACGATCCTGCAAGGTAGGTATAGCATAACAGCATTAACCAGGTGTTACACCGACATCTGCAACTGTAGATTACATTAACTTGCTCTTAAACTGTTTACCTACAATACCATGCACTGTTTAGCCTAACAGGTTTACACATTTTATTGTAAGGACACATAAACAATAATTCATAGATAATTCAGTCCTACGTGCTGTCATCAGAATATGAGATTCCACCATCATAATGAATGATTTAAACACCACTCAGTGTTTTCAGGTGTTGTTATCGCCTCGCATTAATTTGCACAAAAGTGTACATATTCTGACACCAATCTATATGCTGCTCTACAGTAACAGAAGTCGGTGATCACAGATTTCGATTTAACGCCTGAACACACTTTGCAGCTATTAGAAAATATATTAGAGAGTACATAACATATGTAAAGGTCAGATTTCTTAACAAAACTGAAAGCTCACCATTTGTTCATAGGTTTTCAGAAGTTTCTTTCCGTTTGCTGAACTAAAAATAACTAAGGAAAAACAAGAAACGTAATTAGCACGCTGTACTATGTTTAATTTTCTACTTTAAGTACACCACCGTAAAAGCAAGCAGACAAGGAATTAAAAATACACGGAAAGGTCTGGATGTGGCCTGGTGTGCCTTACGGATGTATTTCAGTGTGACACTCACTTCCGTTTCCAGTAATTTCTACGGGCTGCAAAAGCGGAGGTGCGCGTGAAGAGTGTTCCAGAAGTCGCGTGCAACAACCGAGTCCGCACACGGTTTCTGTAAGCGCTGCTACGTTTAGCTAGCCATTCTGAATAAATATGGCAAAGTGGGGAGAAGGTGACCCTCGATGGATTGTGGAAGAAAGAGCGGATGCTACAAATGTCAACAATTGGCATTGGTGAGATAAAAAAAACAACAAAAACCCCCCGACCCTCAGCCGGTGTGTTAGCCATCTTAAAGATTAGCGAATCGGCTATAACGTCGTTATCTCGCCAGCATCGTTTTTATTCGAAATGCCAGCCACATATCCAGGGACGTCGTTTGTCAAGCAGCAGTGACTTTGGAGTTTCAGCCGCGACATCGAGCTAATATTTTAACCCGTGATGCTTCGTATTCGCTCCGGCTTGGATTTTTTAATCGCAGTGCTGCCTAACCCAACAGCATGGATGTTGGAAACGCCGGCGAGCTAGGTTAACTGGCCACATTAGTCATGGAATTGACGTCTTGTTATATTTTAGACTCGGACAATGTGTCTGAAGTCGTTGACTGGATTGTGACTGGCTACACTGTAATTACAACGCAAGCGGTGTTTTGTGGCGTTATGGCAACGTTATTTACTAATATGTCGCCGGTTGGGACAGGATAAGGACTTGGGGCTCCGAGATGTATTTGGCTGTTCCGGTTCCTTCGTTGTTTCATTGCTGACTTTAATGCATTTTCAGAATTACGCTTATACACTTCGTAAACTACGTTTATTGTCGCTTTAGATAACTCTTTTACGTTGGAAATTGGACTGTACCATAGCACAAACATAAAGGCCCCACTACCCATATTTGTGAATTATGTTTTTAAGATAGGGTTGTGCTACTTTATTAACGGCAGTCTTTAGTTTTTGAACCACTGGGCTGTGAATGTGAAGCTCATTCTTCCTCTGGCAAATATGGCAACTATTGATATTAAAACTGGCTGTACCTTTATGCTTTTAAGATGCAGTCAATCCAGTCTGTACTTGTGTTTTTGTTTAGTAATCCCTAGCATAACTGCTTGCAGCCCCAAATATCACTGTTCCTACCGCCAAGCATCACTGTTGCTTTCTTGGGCAGGACTGAGAGGGATGCCACAAACTGGTCCTCGGAGAAGTTGAAAGAGCTTCTGGTGGGGCTGTGCGTGGAGAACGACGAGGGCAAGTGTGAGATCACGGAGGTCAGCAAGTTGGAAGGCGAAGCGTCCATTAACAACCGCAAAGGGAAACTCATCTTCTTCTACGAGTGGAATCTGAAGGCCAAGTGGAAAGGTGTGTGAAGTGAAAGAGGAGAGAGACGTGGAAAGTGTGGCCCGCGTCGAGACCGGCTCGCGCCACCGCTGTTTTAGGCAGAGGTGCTCAACCCGGGTCCTTAGTCCCAACCATATGTGACCGTGATATCTGGATGCTGCCCCAGCCATGTTTGACTGGCTGAGGTGTGTTGCACTGAGGTATGCAGGGTAGTAATGTTTCAGGTCCAGAGTTGAGCAGCTCTGATTTAGGGCCCCTCTGATATTATGCTGTTAGTGGGTTGTGCGAACCAGTGATGAATCGCTATGCTTTGAGAGTTGCCTGGCATTTTTAGACATAAAGTGCCTCAGGGTACTGGTTAGCAAACAGCAAATTCTCCACTGGATGGTGCTACTAGGGGGAAATACAACAGAGGTACTATTTCATAGTGGTGCTACACATCAAGGATAATGTGTGTACTTCCAATAAAAATGCTATGTAATTTTTTTTTTTCATTGTATAAAGTATCTTTGTGTTTACTGCTACCACAAATGTTAAGACACGTGGTGATTTTCTGGTTATGAAACCTGATTATTAATACGCTTTGGTTCTTTAGTGTCATTTTCAGTCTCCTACATACACATTCCTCACTGGATATCTTCAGTAGCTGGTTGTAATGAAATGCAATACATGTTCTTTGTCTATAGGGACATCAACATCTGGGATAAAATACAAAGGAAACCTTGAAGTTCCAAACCTTTCAGATGAAAATGACATGGATGATCTTGATGTAAGTTTGTTGAGCCCCCAGAATTCAGAAGGTCTTGTCCGTGTTTTTATTTATTTTATATGTGTGTTTGCTTGTTTTTGTTTCACTTGCCACTAGCCATTGGTGGTGTGTATGTTGTGTGTGTGTGTGTTGAGATTTTCCTAACGTGATCCCACCTTGCTGTTTTGTTCTTCCATGGGCGGGGCCACAGGTCGTTGTGAGCCTTTGTAAAGATGAGCCTGAAACGCCACTCTATGATCTGATGCGTAAGGATGGCGCACACAAAGTCCGAGAAGCACTGGACAGTTACGTGGGGCTTCTCAAAACAGGTCGGACCATCGCTCTCGCATTCTTTCCTTGCTCATTCCACTGATTATAGAACTGGGAGGGACCTGGGTAATGGGTCAGAGCATTAGTAGAGAGACCATATCCCATTTGAATGTTGCATTAGTGAAGGATTTGGAAGGAGGTTTGTGAGGTTGATTGTATTTTGATGCCCTGTCTGTTCTGTTGCAGAGTTCACACAGGGTATGATCTTACCTACAGCCAATGGTGTAACTAAACAGCAGATGTCCCAGACAAAAGTCAAAATGGACAAGACGCAGGTGAGCATCTCCACGTGTAGCCACCACATGTTGGTCTTCTGAACCCGACACAAACGACTGAACGAGTCAGGAAAAAAGATTGTGAAAACGTGTTAATGTGCTTGGATTGAGTAAAGGGGTTTGTGTGATTCTGCCGTATAGATTGGCTCCAGTACCACTGCTCCTCCCCCAAACACAGGGGTGAAAATCCCCACCTGTAAGTTCTCGCTGAGGGACACCTTCCTCACCTCGCCGGATGACCTGTATAGAGTCTTCCTCAAGCAGGAGGTCAGTCTCTTCCAGTCCTGTTATACTGGGGGGGGGGGGGATTATCTTCCTCTCTGTGTTCACGTTTGACTCTCCTGCTAATCTTTGGCCCCTCCTTTGGCATTGGTGTGGATTTGTGTGTTTAAAAAAAACACTAACGTGTGGTTACTGTTTGTGTGTGTGTTGTGTAGCTGGTGCAGGCGTTCACACACTCCGCTGCCGTGGTAGAGCCAGAGAAGGGAGGAAAATTCCGCCTGTTTGAGGGGAACGTAGTTGGAGAATTCCAGGAGCTGGTGAGATCTCTCATGATTTCTGTTAGAAACCCAATGACACGCATTGTTTTCACGAAATTCATATTGCCTAATGATACGTGAGAAAATACACGAGTGTATTGACTCAGCACTCTCGTGTTTTACAGGTTCCTGAGGAAAAGATAGTCATGAAGTGGAGGTATAACACATGGCCAAGCGGTAAGAGCCAAACCCCTTAAAATGCTGCGTTCAACATGTCTGGACGTCAGGCTGCGTTCTTGTTCGCCTCACCTTTTGCTTTCCGTTCCTGATGTCTGGCTTTTGTGTGCGGCCGCAGAGCACTACGCCACTGTGACGCTGACCTTCACAGACAAGGGCAACGAGACGGAGCTGAGCGTGGAGTGTCGGGCAGTGCCCGACAGCGAGGAGGACCGGACGCGAGAGGGCTGGCAGAGGTATTACTGCCAGGCCATCAAACAGACATTTGGCTACGGTGCTCGACTCTGCTGAGCTCCCCAAACACAACACCCCATTGGCCCGAATTTTTTTTTTTTGTAAATTTTTTTCCCCTCCATTTTCCCCCTCCCCTTTTTGGGTCCATATGTACAAATAAGAGCAGTGGGCGGAGTCTCCACTGAGCAGCAGACTTTTGCGTTGCTCCATCATCTGTATTTGTTCTTTCTGGTTTTGGTTTTGTGGTTTTAAAGAAAAAAAAATCCAAATGTCTGGACAGAAAGGGAATGGAGCACGTGAGGTCACTGGAGCGCAGGGACTGATGGGATAGCTCAGGCTCTTAGTCATGTATTACCTGCATATGTGTGTGATGAATTCACATTTTTATTGTAGCAGGGTAAGTTTTCCATGTGGCACTAATGAGGCCTGGAGATGTGCAGAGGGCAGCGCTGCTGCCTCTGGATCAAGAGGGCTTTTATTTTGTTTTGTTTTTTTTTTTTAATATTCATAGGATATGGCTTTTTTTTTCCTCTTCAGATTTATCTATGCCTAAAACCTATAGAATGGTGTGGAAGATTGAAGCAGAATAAAGAGGCTGTCAAACCAATAAATTAATACGTTTCTTTCTGATCGTAGGAGATGATGAAAGATTTTAAGGGGGGATAATATCTCTAAATGTGTCAATATCAAGATGTATGTTTAGCATAAGTGTTATTGTTGATGCTACTTTTATTCTTTTAAAGGAACACGCGCTTGAACAGCCTGGGTGCTTTTTGCTGGAGAAATGATACTAAATCTATCGTCACAAGGCACAGATGGCCATTCCTTCATATGGCTGCTCTTGTATTGACCTAAGGCTTCAAGTACTGTATTCGTTTCTCCAGGAAATTTTGTCACTGTTATTTATAATTAATTTCCCAACTTATGGCTGTAAGCATAATTCAAAAGTAACATTCTTCTTCATGCATTTGCTCATGAGACAAGTACAAAGAGAAATATGGAGTTGGTCCTTGGGCGAGGGGCAGTTTCTTGTTTTAAACAAGGACTTGCTCTGGGTTTATAGAAATCTGATTTAATTTATTTTACCTCGGCACCACAGTTTGTAAACGGGTGAAACTTTCATTCGCTTTCTTTAAATAAAATTGTCACCTTCAGACATTGTGCTCATTTTGCAGTGCTCACTGGTGGATCCCAGAGATTTTAACTTCCTTGGATGTGTTCATGGTGATGTGATTGGTTCAGTTAAGGGTACATCCCATATATTACTGTAGATATTAAAACATTTGCTACATACACCTAATGTACAGCTTAGAAATTTTGAGAACACCTTAAGAAACTTCAACCAATAAGGCAGTTACAGGTTCAACAACAATTATGAATCCAACAGAAATGAAAAAGACAAAGTAGTGCTCAACGTAGAAAGAAATATCTCCCTCTTTTAGAATAAACAAAGTTTTGTTGTTGTTTTTTTTTTTTTACTATAGGGATTTAAAACTTACAAAAGTCATTAACATCAAGGTTTTTTTTTTTTTACCATGAGTACTTTCTCAATAAATCTACTGCTACACACTTTTTGGTTCATCAACCTATTCCAACCAACAAGGTTTTTTGGGGGTGGCATTTTAGTTTTCTGCACATTTTAATTCTGCCTAAATAGCAAAAACAATTTACAAATTAAAATGGAGAAATATTAAAAGGAAAAAAAGATTTGTTGGTCTTCATGAATATTGCTGCAGAATTCCGTGAGAAGAATAGGAACTACTGAGACTTCTACAAGAAGAAAGGAATAAAACCACTTTATCTGGCATGCATGGCATAAAATCTTTCATGTAGAACACACACCTTTCAAGCTACCATGTGCTGAATGAAAAGTATGCAAGGCAACCAAAGGCTTAGTACATGGAGAAGAACAAAAACAAACGACTGACACTCACCATTTCAGCCAGTCGCTATGATGGCGACTCTCTCTCCACACAGATCACAAGCTCAGACTCCTGATTAACAGTAAAGGAATTGCATCAAAGCAATGGATCAGTTTTCCCACTCGCAGATTAAATGCTGAATTAAAACATATGGAAAGTGCCATGGGGCAGTGTTGGCTGGAAAACTAGTCCGCGAGTAATGTCACATGAAAGGAACGTAGGTAGTCAAAGACTGTCCTACACTAGAGGAGTCACTGTTGATGTCCGGCTGGTTGGTCCTCTTGGGTGGTTCCTCCTTCCCAGATGTCTTTGCTTTGATGGGCAGGCTGTGCCATGCTTTCCTGGAATGGAAGCATGTCAGAAACATTCATCCTCAAGGTCTATGAGACGATTCGATTTCCCTTGTGTTTTCTGGGAGAGTTCTGGAACATAGCACCTGCACTGTGTTCCATCAATGTAGAGGAAGTAGTCAGCCAGTACTTGGCACTGCAGTGGGCTTTCATACCTGTGTCCTGAACACTTCCCCTTGGGTTTACCCTCTTTAGGTGTCGATGTGCCAGAAGCTTGTTCTGCAAGCTCCTTCAAGAAGTCAAAAAGCTTCTCTGACATGATGCACTGTTTCCTACAGAAACCAATCAAGAAAGAATATGGACACCCGCAATGAGGGCAGAGAGGAGCAGATTAATCATTTTGAACATTAATATGCAAGGATGCCATACACTGAGGACTGAACTGTGTGATTTTTATCCACTCACATGTGGTTAATGGACATGACTCTGCTGTTCGCTGACTGGGTGATCAAGCTGGTCTTGGAGAGAAATGATATCAAGAACATTTCCAAAGCTTTAGCTTAGTTAAAAGTAATGGAACACAACTAAACACAATTTTAGTTACGCCTTCTTGTTACTCTTTAATCATAGTTCCTACTCGTGGCAGACCGACACCAAAGAATACTAATAAAGGATACAAATAATAACCGGAACAGCGGTGGCCATTCGTCCAACCTCCGTATCTTTCTGCATTATCTTCTTAATGCGACCCTGCTTGAGAGTCGAACACAGGTCGGGCTTTCGTGGAAAGGATATGTGGCATACACAACGTTCAATAAAACTTCGGAATTAGAAGAAAACGACCGCGTTACTCACAGGTGGGAACCGTACGTTGTATTTTCTTTTCTGCCCTGGCATTTCGGTCCGTTAAATGCCCCTTGTCGGTTACATTTTGAGGATTTTGACAGGTTGGCGTTTGGTGTTCCATTTGTTTATCTTTCACAGGAAGTCCAGAATCTGAGTAGATGAGACGATCTTGCGAAAGGTAACGCCCTGAGCTCACGTAAAATACGTCATGAATTATAAACTTTTTTCTTTAACTACTTTAGCTACTAAACTTTATTATTTAATTGTCATTCGGGTTATGAGGGGGAGTGTGTTGTTGTATTAGTTACCTGCAAGGAAGGAAGAAATAGAACTTGACTTCATATATAGGCCTATATATATTATAACATTAACTTCGCGGCATCCGTTGGTGCAAGAATATCGTGCGTCAATGTTGTTTCACACATCAACTCTAGATGGCAGACTATCAGCTACAGTTACCGTTCACCAAGCATCTGCAACAGTCGTCAGAAAGCGGAAGGCCACAGTTAGAGAAGGTGTAATCTCTGCAGTGTTTGTGGTTTATTGTGGCTGTGGCAGTGTTGCTGGATGGATTAGTAGCTAGCATTTGTTAGTTATTTCCCAGTGAAGTCAGCAAACTTCAAAGGGTCCCTTTCTGCTTATTACAACCGTTTTGATTGATATTTTGTTATGTATATAAAGCACAAAACTTATAAAGAAAGCAAATGACAAAAGTCGAGTCAATGTGGGCATTTGTATGCAGTCTAATCAACTTGAACTTCCAGCTTCCACATAGAAAAAAGTTTCATAAAATTGTTCAAAACATATACCACCAGATGGCGCAATAACTTTAGTTTACAATGAACAAGGTAGGGAATAATTTGAAATGACGCAATTGTCAGAGAATCAAAGGCTTTGCGACACCTAGCGAAAACAAATTGAAAGACAACGTGCGTGATTTATGCATGATCAGAAATCCATCCATCCATCCATCCATCCATCCATCTATTAGGGGTTCTATTAGAGGTTTTAAGGTCTGAAAGAGACTTCGCCTCCTCATCCTGTATAGAGTTTGGTTCCAAATATCACAAGAAATTAAACAGCACAACCACATTAATAATCACAGACTTAGTCAATGCTCCTCATGAGTTTGTGAGGGTAATCGACTAGTGCCAGTTCATCCTTTAAAGCTTCCAAAATCATACTGTAAAGTACCTTCACAGTTACTGTTAAGATACCGTTTCATTCACAGCAGACTAAAACGGAGATGTCTAGCAAATGTTGCCCTGTGGTTAGGTTCTGCTGAGCAAGTGTTGGTGGTGAGTCAATGAGTCTCACATTTTTAAGATGTGATTTTACAGCACTGACAGTGAAGTACTAGATAGGAATGACTGTACCAAACTATAAAATATGATTACATCAATAGCAGGGCCCACTGTATTATGGTAATTTACAATGACTTTTCTGCCTTTCTCTTTTGACAATATTATGCATTTCCAATGCGGAGCCTTAATATGTCATTTGCAATTCAATCCAAAATGTGCACGATGCTGTAGCTTCTCGGATATTTAAGACACGTTCTCATGTAAATTAACCTTCTTCTCCAGAAAAAAAAACATGGCTGTGTCATGTAATGTCATGTAATGAAAATACGCTGTTCGGCTCATTTCAGTGCTTGGTTTGTGTAGGCTGAGCATTCACAATTATAACAGTTAAGCAGTGTTGCTTCCATACGTCTACTCATTGTGAGACTCTTGGTCGCTTGCGAAACACACTACATTTCCTGGACATGGAATGAGATCAGCCTGTACCTTCTCAGTGTGTAGACGATGTGTAGAAACTGGAATAAGATCAGCCTATAACCTTCTCAGTGTGTAGACTATGTGTAGAAACTGCTTCAATGGTTTCTTGCTTAGTTGTTTTTATATAATGTAAGCAGAGTGGTTTTCTTATGCAGTATGTGCAGTATGGGCAGTCATGGTCTGGGCAGTCATGGTCTGGTGGTTAGGGAACCAGTCTTGTGACCGGAGGGTCGTGGGTTCGATTCCCAGGCCTGAGGCCATGACTGAGGTGCCCTTGAGCAAGGCACCTAACCCCAACTGCTCCCCGGGCGCCGGGCTAGGGCTGCCCACCGCTCTGGGCACGTGTGCACCACAGCCCCTAGTTATCACTAGTGTGTGTGTGTGTGTTCTGACTGCACAGATGGGTAAATGCGGAGGACAAATTTCGATTGGGGTGAAAATCACAATTGACAATGTGGCTTGACTTAAAAAAAAAAAATGTGTAAAAGTTCAAGGCATTTTTAAACAAAACGGGACAATAAAGTGAAGCTTCATCAGAGGGGAGAACTCACATAGTATATTTGGAGGTGCTTTTACCCCTCTCAGCGCCCCCTAAAGGTAAGATATAATGAATTCTCTTTACAGGTCTAATTATATTGGGTTCATTGCTGTTTGAGCTTCTGTGCCTATCAAGACATGGGACAAGGCTTACATCACATTCATATAAAACTTGAAAGCACAAATTACCTTTGTATTAAATACTTATTATAACCGTCCACTTTAATTCTTTTATTTGTATTATTTGTATAATAACAGACTATTGAAGACCCAATAAATGCAGTCATGAAATAGTTAATTGTGCAAATATTAAATCTGTCATGATCCAGTCCTTTAAATTAGACAGTTCTAAATGAAAGCATTTTTAAATAATTTTTGGGGGGGGGGTATTTGTACTTGACTTTTATCAATCAGTAAATTCAGTACAGTTCATACATTTAGAACTGTACTTTAGACGAGGGACTACTTTTCTCCTGTCTGTAGTAATGGAGTAAAGGAGACTCCCATTGCGAGTGAACTCTGTCTGGCGGACGGACAAGTCCTGCCCGTTGCGCTCTGCTAGTCCTGTGTCTGTGTGCTTTATAGGAAGGGCGGATGAATACCGCGCGCGAGCGTGCGTGCGTGCGTGCGTGCGTGCGTACGCGTATGTGTGTGTGCTTCAGTGAGTAAGTAAGAGACACAGAGAGAGATAGAGACTGAGCGAGCGAGTGAGTGAGAGAGAGAGAGAGAGAGAGAGAGAGGCTGAGCGAGCGAGTGAGTGAGAGGGAGCCATAATGACTGTTACTACTCCCAGTGTAAATCAGTTTCACGGCGCACAGAACGATCTATCCCTGTTCGCAAGAAGACGTGAGCAGGGAATTTAAAATCCCCGGTATTCTGTCACAGAAAATTTTACATTGTTATTTGATCAGTCAGATTTTTAAAATATGATCGTACGGTAGTCCGCGCTCCCTGGAAGTTTCTTTTCCGCGGACATATCTCGCACTTTTGCGGGGCTATGGCGGTGGAAGCGCGAGCGGAGCTGGTGGGCAAGCGATTCCTATGCGTGAGCGCCGGAGAGTCGCTCGAGCTCGATGGAATCTCGCGCTGGAGCTGGCGAGCTGGGGTCATTCGTGCTGTCACAACACGCGACAGCGACAGTCCAACCGCATCGGTAAGGTTTCTCATCGGTGTCTTTCACGTTTATTTGGCCAAAAGTTTTTGTCGTATGGGTGTTCATTTTTACTTTTAAGTCTGACGGAACTTGCTTATAATGTTTTATTTGTCAGAAAAGTGGATTGTTTATTTCGCTCTTTACAAAAGTTTAATATGCGAACACAAAGCTTGCGTTATTGTGATGTTTGTATAGTCAACAAACATTCAAGCAACTATTACTACGAGCCGAGCGCTGGGCGTGTTACTATGACTGTGAAAAAAACCAACTGTTTGCGTGCCTGTGCGGGTGTGTGTATGCGCGCGTGTGTGTGTGTGTGTCTCGCTGTGTGTGTGCATCTGTGTAAGCGTGTAGGTGGCCACGGCTCGGCGGGACAACTCTGTACTAATCAGCTGTTTTGAGGCAGTTGACTGCACCGCCTCTGTAGCGCGTAATGATATCTCCTTACGTTGAACAACGACTTTAAATCGACTGTCGGTGAAAGTGCGATCTCTATAGGAAAGTCGGTTTTATTAAGTCACTGGTGTAAGCATATCTTCAAACATCACCGTGTGGTATAGTGTAAGTGAATATAGATCATATAAATGTTTGCAGTCCACTTCTATGCTTTATAATATGTGTTTATGAAACCTGGATTTGTACACTATGCGTAGACTCTACAGACATACCTGCAATTTTCGAACTTTAAAGCTAATTAGCGCAAGTCACATATGCACACTGCTTGCTACTGGGATCAAAGCTCTTATCTCAAACAGCGTCTGAAATGATCGCCAGCGACGTGTGTGTGGGATGGGTTGTAGAGAGATGCGTGTGTACCCACATTAATCATCTTTTTGTGTAAATGGCACCTCTCTCCTCCTACCATCTTTGCTCCTCACTGATTTATCCTGTAATGACATTTAAATCAACACCAGGAGTGTGTGTGTGTGTGTGTTTG
>JAGXOD010000002.1:11242500-11250000 GCA_020368025.1 Brachyhypopomus occidentalis | reverse complement strand
TCTTTCTCTCTCTCTCACCTTCTCTCTCTCTGTCTGTCTTTCTCACTGTCTCTCCCTCCCTCCTCTCTCCCTCTCTCTCTCCCTCCCGCTCTCCCTCTCTCTCTCTCCCTCCCTCTCTCCCTCTCTCTGTTTCTCTCTGTGGCTGTGTATGTGTTTTTTTCTCTGCTCTATTTAAGCACTCCTCATTACCCCCCCATCTGTGTGTGTGTGTGTGTGTCCTCCAGCTCCATCTCTGTCTCACTGCATGTGTGTCTGTCTACACACACATGCGCACACACACACACACACACAGACACCCCACACACACAGATATATGATTCTGCAGTGTCAGAGGCACGGGTTGTATTTCATCAGTTCACGTGGAGAGAACAGGAAAAAAGGAGGTTCGGTACCTTATACACTCTCTCTCCCTCTCTCTCTCTGTCTCTCTCTCCCTCTCTCTCTCTCTCTGTCTCTTTCTCTCACTGTCTCTCCTACTCACTTTCCCTCTTTTCCTCCCTCTTTCCCTCTCTCTCTCTTTCTCTCTCTCTCCCTCCTACTCTCTCTCTCTCTCTCCCTTATTCTCACTCACTTGCTCACTCACTCGCTCTCCCTCCCACTCCCCTCTCTATCTCTCCCTCTCCCTCTCTCTCTCTATCTCTCCCTCTCTATCTCCCTCTCTCTCCCTCTCTCTCTCTGAGCTGATAAAATCATCTGTCTCTGTAAGCTTGTCTGGATGACTGTGTATTTATGTGGCAGTCTTTGTGTATATCTTCTGTGAGTGTTTGTGTTTAATGCAGAGTGTATGTGTGTGTGTGTGTGTAAATGTTTGTGTGTTTGTGTGTAATGACTGCAGTGTATGTGTGCATGTGTGTATGCTTGATCCATATATGGCTTTCTTTTCATTTGACCCTTGACCTTTGGCAGATGGTTTGAAGCTCGGCCAGGGAAGCGTTTGTGATTTTGCAGACCAGACAGATTGTGTGTGTGTGTGTGTGTGTGTTCCTTCAGCACAGCTCAGTTGCAGTATCACACTGCCTGAGCTGCACTCCTCATGTCTTTCTGGAGATAAGCTACATTGTTCCGACACACACACACACACACTCTCTCTCTGTCTCTCTCTCTGTCTCTCTCTCTGTCTCTCACTCTTTTTTTCTCTCACACACAGGCATGGAATATGGAAGTCTTAATCCTGTTGCTTAATAACAGACAGCTAACATAGGTGCAAGGGTGTGTGTGTGTGTGTGTGTGAGAGAGAGAGAGAGAGAGAGAGAGAGTGAGGGAGGGATATAAGAGAGTGAGAGGGAGAGAGTCATGTGTGATTTCAGAAATGTGTTCATTTTATTCACCTGACAGCAGCCCAAGCAGCATTGGTCAGTGTGTGTGTGTGTGTGAGAGAGAGAGAGAGACACTGTGTGTGTATGTGTGTGTGTGAGTGTGGAGAGGTTTGTTTAAGCTGGAGCACTGACATGCATGGCAGAATCAGACTTAAGAGGAGGATGGATGCAGTGGCCTAGATTTACATCCGTACAGGGTGTCCTGCTCTGTGTGTGTGTGTGTGTGCGTGTGTGTGTGAGCATGTATTTCTGGGTGGGCGTGTGGGTGGGTGGGGGTGTCTGTCTGACTTTTCTTCCACAGATTTACAGAAAACTTGCCAAGCTCTTATCACGCGCACACACACGCACACACACACACACACACACACGCACACTGGGTGCCTAATTAAGGTGCACCTACAGGTACACCAAATAACTGTGCCCCTGCATTTTATCATATTAATTATTAAACGAATACATAAATATTTGAATATGTAAATACATGCTGACTGCATATTGACTGCATTGTCTCCCAGTACGTGCAGTGGTGTCCTGCAGTGTGTCTCCCAGTACTTGCACTGATGTCCTGTAGTGTGTCTCCCAGTGCGTACAGTGGTGTCCTGCAGTGTGTCTCCCAGTGCGTGCAGTGGTGTCCTGCAGTGTGTCTCCCAGTACTTGCACTGATGTCCTGTAGTATGTCTCCCAGTGCGTGCAGTGGTGTCCTGCAGTGTGTCTCCCAGTGCGTGCAGTGGTGTCCTGCAGTGTGTCTCCCAGTGCGTGCAGTGGTGTCCTGCAGTGTGTCTCCCAGTGCGTGCAGTGGTGTCCTGCAGTGTGTCTCCCAGTGCGTGCAGTGGTGTCCTGCAGTGTGTCTCCCAGTGCGTGCAGTGGTGTCCTGCAGTGTGTCTCCCAGTGCGTGCAGTGGTGTCCTGCAGTGAGGTGCACTGCTGCAGTCCACTGCTCCTTCCTAATCTACTCTACACTACTGCTCACTATAGCTCAGCAGTGACACATGCTGTACTGTAGTGTCTCCACTAAACCAACCTTAGAGATGGAGCAGAGAGTAACTCTCTCTCTCTCTCTCTCTCTCTCTTTCTCTCTACTGCCCTCCCTCTGTATCCCTCCCACTCTCTCTGTCCATCTCCATCTCCCTCCTTTTCTCTGTCTGTCTCTGCTCGTCTCTCACCCTCACTCTGCTCCGCCTGCTTCTCTCTCTCTCTCTCTCTCTGTTTCTCTTCTGCTCAGTGAATTATTGATCAGAGAGGCCTCTGTGGATCACAGTTTGTGTGTTTGTGTGTGTGAGAGGGTGTGTGTGTGCGCACATGTTTGCACTGAGAGCTAGGGACATAAGACAGTATGTACAATACACACTCACAGACACACATACACACACATGCACAGGCAAGTCACATGATAGTCTCATGCTACTCATGTTGGCAGGGTGTGCTTTTTCCCCAGACACACTCTCTTTCTTTCTCACTCACTCTCAGACACACATACACACACATACACACACACACTCTCTTTCTCTATCACATACACACACAAACATTGAAAAACAGATTATTATGGCAATATAATAACAAGCACAAAGAATAGATGTGGCTGTGTGTAGTCATCTTGTCATTTTGTGTGTGTGTGTGTGTGTGTAGTGAATAAGAGAGAGGGAAAAAAATGTATGAGTGTGTGAACGCACGCGCGCATGTGTGTGTGTAAGTGCTGATGCTATAAGCACTTTTTTTGCCTAAGTGTTGGCTGTGGTCCAAGCTGAAATCTGATGCCTCTGAATGTTTCCCTCCCACAAGCCTGGAGGAAGTGTTTACAGAGTATGTGTGTGTGTGTTTGAGTGTGTGTGTGCGCGCGTGTGTGCATGCATCTGTGTGTGTGTGTGTGTGTGTGCGCGTGCGTGTGCATGCACGTGTGTGCCTGTTTGTGTGTAATGTTTTTTCTCCTGCAGGCAAGAGTTTACTGAGTGAGAAAGGCGGCAGTCTGTCAATAAGAGATACTGTGGGAGAGTGTGCGTGTGTGTGTGTGTGTGTGTGTCTGTGTGTCTTACAGTGTTGAAGTTGGCTTGGAGGTGTGTGTGTGTGTGTATGCTCGTATGTGTGTGCAGACACACATGAGAGAGAGAGAGAAACATTTCCATTACCTGTTACAGCTTGTCTGTGGTTCATAGCCAAATATCTTCACATGCAGACACACACACACACACACACAGAAGAGAGAAAAACACAAACACAAAGCTTATCAGACACATGTGTGTTGGACAGAAGCAAGACAGGAAATGTTCCATGTTCTCTGGAATATGTTAGTAAATACTGTGATACACACACACAGACATGCAGATGCTATGAAGCCATATCACACATCACTGTAATAACACACATGCTGGGGAGAGTATTCAGAATGAACAATGCCATCATAATAAAGTGCATTCCCCCAGCCTACCCAGCACTCATGAATGTCCTCGTCTGTGTGTGTGTGTGCGTGTGTGTGTGTGTGCGTGTGTGTGAGTGTATGTGCATGCGTGATATTTCAAATGGCAGTCAGACTGGTTCTTATGACTAATGATCTCCTCTAAATGAATAATTGCTGTTTTCCTATTACACCCCTGTACACACACACACAACAGACACATATGTACAGGCAATCACACACAAACACACACCCTCAGATAATGGCAAGAGAGCACGTAAATCACCTCTGTGTCCGACACGCATCCTTACACCAGAGAGAGAAGGAGTGAGTGAGTGAGTGATGGTGTGAGTGGATCTATGTGTGTGTGAGTGTGGGTGTGTGTGAAAGAGAGAGAGGATGAAGGGGAAAGGTTTGTGTGAGAGATGGAGGGCATAAAGAGAGAGAGGTGAAGGAGAGAGAGAGAGAGAGAGCTGGATGTTGTGGGGGTGAAGCTGGAGTAGAGTGTGGGGGTGAGGAGAGAGTGTAGGGGTGAGGAGAGAGTGTGAGGGTGAGGAGAGAGTGTGAGGGTGAGGAGAGAGTGTGGAGGGTGAGAAGAGAGAGTGGGGGGGTGAGGAGAGAGAGTGAGGGTGAGGAGAGAGTGTGAGGGTGAGGAGAGAGTGTGGGGGGTGAGGAGAGAGAGTGAGGGTGAGGAGAGAGTGTAGGGGGTGAGAAGAGAGAGTGAGGGTGAGGAGAGAGTGTAGGGGGTGAGAAGAGAGTGTGAGGGTGAGGAGAGAGTGTGAGGGTGAGGAGAGAGTGTGGAGGGTGAGAAGAGAGAGTGAGGGTGAGGAGAGAGTGTGAGGGTGAGGAGAGAGTGTGGGGGTGAGGAGAGAGTGAGGGTGAGGAGAGAGTGTAGGGGGTGAGAAGAGAGAGTGAGGGTGAGGAGAGAGTGTGAGGGGTGAGAAGAGAGTGTGAGGGTGAGGAGAGAGTGTGAGGGGGGAGAGAGTGTGGAGGGTGAGAAGAGTGAGGGTGAGGAGAGAGTGTGAGGGGGTGAGGAGAGAGTGTGAGGGTGAGATGAGAGAGTGAGGGTGAGGAGAGAGTGTAGGGGGTGAGAAGAGAGTGTGAGGGTGAGGAGAGAGAGTGAGGTTGAGGAGAGAGTGTGAGGGTGAGAAGAGAGAGTGGGGGTGAGGAGAGAGTGTGGGGGTGAGGAGAGAGAGTGAGGGTGAGGAGAGAGTGTGAGGGGTGAGGAGAGAGTGTGAGGGTGAGAAGAGAGAGTGAGGGTGAGAAGAGAGAGTGAGGGTGAGGAGAGAGTGTGAGGGTGAGAGAAGAGAGTGTGAGGGTGAGGGGAGAGTGTGAGGGTGAGGAGAGAGAGTGAGGGTGAGAAGAGAGTGTGAGGGGTGAGAAGAGAGTGTGAGGGTGAGGAGAGAGTGTGGGGGTGAGGAGAGAGAGTGAGGGTGAGGAGAGAGTGTGAGGGTGAGGAGAGAGTGAGGGGGAGGAGAGAGTGTGGGGGTGAGGAGAGAGTGTGAGGGTGAGGAGAGAGTGTGAGGGTGAGAAGAGAGTGTGAGGGTGAGGAGAGAGAGTGAGGTTGAGGAGAGAGTGTGAGGGTGAGAAGAGAGTGTGGGGGTGAGGAGAGAGTGTGGGGGGTGAGAAGAGAGTGTGAGGGTGAGGAGAGAGAGTGAGGTTGAGGAGAGAGTGTGAGGGTGAGAAGAGAGAGTGTGGGGGTGAGGAGAGAGTGTGGGGGTGAGGAGAGAGTGTGAGGGTGAGAAGAGAGAGTGGGGGTGAGGAGAGAGTGTGAGGGTGAGGAGAGAGTGTGAGGGTGAGAAGAGAGAGTGGGGGTGAGGAGAGAGTGTGGGGGTGAGAAGAGAGAGTGAGGGTGAGGAGAGAGTGGGGGTGAGGAGAGAGTGTGAGGGTGAGGAGAGAGAGTGAGGTTGAGGAGAGAGTGTGAGGGTGAGAAGAGAGTGTGAGGGTGAGGAGAGAGAGTGGGGGGTGAGGAGAGAGTGTGAGGGTGAGGAGAGAGAGTGAGGTTGAGGAGAGAGTGTGAGGGTGAGAGAGAGTGGGGGTGAGGAGAGAGTGTGAGGGTGAGAAGAGAGTGTGAGGGTGAGGAGAGAGTGTGAGGGTGAGGAGAGAGTGTGAGGGTGAGGAGAGAGTGTGGGGGTGAGAAGAGAGAGTGTGGGGGGGAGGAGAGAGTGTGGGGGTGAGGAGAGAGTGTGAGGGGTGAGGAGAGAGTGTGAGGGTGAGGAGAGAGTGTGAGGGTGAGGAGAGAGAGGGGTGAGGAGAGAGTGTGAGGGTGAGAAGAGAGTGTGAGGGTGAGGAGAGAGTGAGGGTGAGAAGAGAGTGTGAGGGTGAGGAGAGAGTGTGAGGGTGAGAAGAGAGTGTGAGGGTGAGGAGAGAGTGTGAGGGTGAGGAGAGAGTGTGGGGGGTGAGGAGAGAGAGAGTCCAGAGGAGGCAGCAAGACAGGAGTAGAGTGATGAAAGGGGTGTAGACAGGTGATGGGCGGGGCATACACGGGTGATGGGCGGGGCATACACGGGTGATGGGCGGGGAATACATGGGTGATGGGCAGGGTATACACGTGTGATGGGCGGGGTATACACAAGCAATGGGCGGGGTATACACCAGCGATGGGCGGTGTATAAATCGCTGATGGGAGGGGTATAAATGGCTGATGGTTGACGTAAAATTATGTCATGGGGTATAAACGACTCATGGGTGGAGTATAAATGTGTGATGGGTGGGGTTTAAATGAGTGATGGGCGGAGTATAAATGAATGATGGGTGGGGTATGAACAGGTGATGGGCGGGGTATAAATGGGCAAGGCGAGGTATAAACGGGCAAAAGGCAGGATGTAAACGGGCGATGGGCGGGGTATAAATTTGAGACGGAAAGGCTATAAACAGGCAGACTCAATGGTAAAATTAGGCTTAAAAAAAATCAAGTGAACAGGAGACAGGCCACAGACACCACTGCTGATTGCAGATTTAATGTATTTACAAATACTAAATAGGGCTAATAAACTTTGAGAGCTTTGAGCACCGTGAGTGCAGACCCAGATTTGCTGTGGTGAATGTGTATTTGCAGACGTACACTTGCGAGCGTTGGTTTATTTGGATCGTTTAGTCCCGTCTCGCCTCTACTGCGATGGCTTCCACAGCTGACATCTGTATCACTTAGCCACCCCTGCCGGTGTCATGACGACAACTTAAAATCGTCCACGACAACACCTTAACATGACTGACATTTATTGAAAGCTTTGATTGACAAACACACAAGGCTAACCCAGGTGGCTGATAGTCAGTACTGTGTTTGGTGGTGGTGGTGGGGGGGTAGAGAGGTGGAGGGGGCTGGAGGATGGTGGAGCTGGCAGGGGTGTTTGTAGGGGCAGTACAGTACAGGACGAAAGCAGCTGTTGTAAGCTGGGGTCTGGCAGTGCTGAGCAACAGAGTGCATTGTGGGAACAGATCCTGCGATGGCTGTGCGGCATAACCACATTTCTTTCTTCTTAATCAGATTGCCTGACCGCTTGTGCACTGACCAAGCAGCACAGAGTGGGTGGAGGTGTGAGTGTCCAGCACCACCCTTACTCCTGCAGGTGCAGCGCTGTGGACTGGAGAATAATGCCTAATGTCACACAGACCTTGCTAACCGTATCCACACTCCATGTTAATCACCTTCTATGCACTGTTCAGCTTTGTGTGTGTGTGTGTGTGTGTGTACTTTGTGTGGGGCTCTCAGAGTGCGAGCTGTACATTCTGAGTTTAATAGGACATATTCTGCTACAGAGGAGGATTGTGTGTGTGTGTGTGTGTGGCTACA